>JAOQMQ010000002.1:14125750-14151306 GCA_027563845.1 Erythroxylum subrotundum | reverse complement strand
ATTTAGTATGCAATGTGATTTTCCTTTGTATATGCTAGTCAATATCTAATTTTAGTGGTTTCCTATTTTTTAGTCACTATCTTTCACATTAGCTTCTCTGTACCTGATTACATACTTACAGAATAATTTATCAGCCTGGCTTGGCAGGGATCAACCTAGGAAAGTTTCTTATTAAGCGTGTGATCACACTTGTCAAAAAGGACATGCCTCATGTAACAGTAAGTAGTTCTGAAACCTGAAACCATTTCTCTTGAAACATATATATATAGTTTTTGGTAAATCAGTAACTCATGTATTCCTATTACACTTGTCATGAATTCTTCTGTGTGTTTGCATTCGCAATGTTTATCAATTGCTTAGCCTTCCTGCCATTTTTGTGTTCCAAATTTGAATTTAGTGACCTTTTTGGGATGACAGAAGTCATGATTATCTCATGTAAGGTCTTTGCATTTCAGTTCCTTAACAGAACTGTTAATTAAAAACTGATTGTTACTTCCCTCAGAGTATTTATCCTTAACTTTTTTTTTAAAATTTTTTTTTGGCTAAGATAGCGAATGATAACATCAATCATTAAGCATGGGCTCAACCTTGGAAAAGAAAAGAGCAATGTATTTGTGTCCATGTGGTAGTGGATGAAGTCGAACCTACATGTGGCTTCTTGACATTATATTTCATCAATACATAATTTTAGGTTTCATTTACAAGCTGATAAGCATATAACTATGTGGGACTAAGGAATTGAAACAGATCAGGTGACAACAAATGACGCATTCTAAAATAACTGCTGAATTCAATACTATGACAGATGATTGCACAAATAACAAATTTCTTTAGCTGTAGACACAAGGTTACCTACACCTAGTCCTAACGTAGAGTTGTTGCACAGTAAAAAATTTTCTTTTATGATCAGATTAATCAGTAGATTGTATATGCAAAGAATGACAAGGAACGGTCCTTACAGTTTTGTTAAACTCATTCTGTTTATACGGTTGAAGACTGCTAAAATCTCGCTTCTGGAGTTTTTCACTGACATTCTTTTATCCTTTGCAAAGACATTTGCAACTCTGAGCCCGATTCCTGGATACATGCAATGGCTACTAGCGAAATTGGCCTCTCAATCAATACTTTCTGAAGTAGATAAATTTTCACAATCCACAACTGGTGGATCCAATTCCACTTTTCAGGAAAACTTACTTGAACCCTATGAAGAGAGGCTACTTATAAATTGTCCCAAGTAAGTTTGAAGTTCAATACATCACATCGTAGTTCTGTTTCTAGATTCTGTTATTCTATGCATCTTCTCATTCTTAAGAGGATGTACAGTATATTTCCTTCTACCTTTTCAATTTTTGTGTGTTTGTTTTGGTAATGGAATCAACAACATAATTTTTTAAAAACTAATTGACTCTCATTACAAGAACCTAGGGTTGTACATCGACAAATATTCCTCCACATGGTGGTGATGATGGTGCTGGTAAGTGAGAGAACTTTAATAGATTTGCCTACTACTTATGAAAACCTGAAGGTCCAAAAGATATGCACCATCAAATTGCCAGCTGTATGAATGACCATGTCTGTAGTCTCTCCTTTCTTTGAAAGAATGAGAAATATGTAGTTTTGTTGGTAATTAGAAGAAATTTGTTTCTTTCAGATCACTTGATATTTAGAGTTTAAGGTCTACAAGCTTTTCTAGATTCTTTGGCATAACCACTAACAACATGCTTACTATTTTTGGGAAATTATAGAAACTAGAATTATCCCTTGTACATCCCTTACATTTGCAACTATTTACTGGCTTGCTATATCTCTATAGTAACATTAGTATCATTTTAATTTATAGCATTCCTGCTGGGAAAAATGGCATGGAGATAATGCTGAAGTTGTTGACTTCAAACAGCTTTGAGTGGACCAAATCATCTGAATTCATTTTAGCACTGAAGCCCCCTCTGATGAGACTTTGTGCCAGGTATGTACTAAGGTTAGCTATCTCAATGTGAAATAGGGAATTAGCAAATGTTGTTTGTGAAAAGCTTATTGCAAGTTACACTAATTATAAATTCTTTTCCATGAAAAGGTTGTTAGTGCGCGTTTTATAATTGTAATTATCTCAATGAATGTGTTCAGAAAAGTTCTCTCAATGAACATTATTTCCTTTGCTTCTTGGATATCATGTGTCTTGCATGGTCAGTGGCAAAGGTTTTATATGCACACTACTAAAATGACGCTAGCCTTTGTTTTGGAAGTAGTTTACTGATGTTTGTTCTATGAATAGGTACCTTCTGCAAGAGAAAAAGAGAGGAAAAGCTTTAGATTCTGTGGCAAACTTTCACTTGCAAAATGGAGCGGTATGTTGTGCAACCTGATTACTTCTAGGATTATCCTAATACTTTCTAACAAATTGAATTATTTGGAGGATGTATCTTTTGTTTATGTAGACTTCTTATTAGTAATATTTTCATAATATTACAATCAAGAGTTTCTTCCCTAGATACTATGGTTGAACAAAATGAGTTATCTTTGTAGCTTATGGACTAGGAGGTATGTTTAAATATGATGTTTGCATGTGAAACAGATGATCGAAAGAATAAATTGGATGGCAGACCAATCAGAGAAAGGCCTTCGTCAGAGTGGAGGTATCATGGTGAACTATGTTTACAGGTAACTATTTGGTCAAAACCAAAATTTGTATCCAGATTGTCTTGTGATTCATCAATGAAGAAAGCTAATGATTCCACATTCAGCATTGTTGTATGGATTAGACCCTACTTGACTCTTTCCTTTAGGAAGACCTATCCCACATGTCATAATAGGAGTTAAATCTACCGAGTTTCCATCTTTGTTGAATTTGAATAAAAGAATGGATGGATTATCCTTTCTATCTTTTGGATATCTGGGGTTAAATAATCTCTAAATTCTACAAAAATTTGACCTTTACAACTGACACCCTTGACCATAACTTGCAGGGTGGAGCACATTGAAGAGTATGCTCAGTCATATTTTAGCACTGGCCATATAAATGCTTCATGTGATGTCTATCGATACATTATGGTAATACTGGTGCTTAGAATAGTTACTTGGACTTTTTTGCATTGAACAAACTTATGTTAAGATATCTTTGCACATGAACCCTATCATGGAAATTGATGTAGGACAAATAGAAGAAATATCAACTAGTATCCAAAATCACAAAATTAAGAAATATGATTGATATTAGGCTGCTGGAATATCAAGTTTTAGGTCTAGGAGTGTTGAAATTTCAGAATTGGTATAGTTGAATTTTTAGGGTTTGATTGTTGAAAATTTAGCCTTAGAATTTCAAAGGTTTAATATGACCAGAATTTAGGATTAAAATAACTGAAATTTAGGTTAAGTTTGCTGGAATTTAGTGAGGAACACAAACAATGGAGAGTAGGAAACTAGGAATCACTTCTAGGGTCTAAGAATCACTCTTAGAAGAAAGCATCATACCTTGTAGTTGAAAGCTCAAGTTTGTAGAAAAATTTTAGATTGCTTGTCACTAAAGGGTTGAATATACACATATTTATAGAGAAGTTTTTAGAACCCTTATTCTAGTAAGAAAGAGTTCCTAACAAATTTAAATCCTATTATAATAAAAATTCTATAAGTTCTAAACAACTAAGATAACATATCTAAAATAGAATAACATATTTAACTTACTACTACTTCCTATCTAATAAGAAATCCTAACATAATCTAAATTTCAGTCCTTATTTTTAATGTCAGCTCAATTTTCAATCCTAATCTTACCAAATTAAAGATTGTGGTTGACTAATCTTTTCTCTTTGATTTCTTTTATAGACTTTAAATTCTTTTGCATCAATTCTCCCTCGGCTTGTCTAAAGTCATCCTTGATGTAGAATGTAATAATACTGATCATATTAGTCTAGATTGAACTTCTGAAGTTCAAATTCTAAAATTCAAGTACTGTCCGAAATCAATCTTTCTTTTCACTTGATAAGAAATTGTAGGTATCTTTCATCTCTTATGGCTATAATTTGTTCATTAAGAACATTCTCCGTCACCTTTGGAGAATGTTTGGAATTTTCACAAGTGCAGTAGGAGATTGCATATTATCATATCTATGATAAATAGTTAAGTCCGCAACATTAAAGGTATGACTAATTCCCATGTTACTTGGTAATTCCAAAACAGAAGCATTAGCACTTATCTTCTTGATGATCTTATAACGTCCAACATTCCATGAATGAGGTTTCTTATATTTCCTTAGACGAATCATAACCGTCACCATATCCCCTTCATTGAATTCTACCAATCGGCGATGTTGATCAGCGTGCTCCTTATAAAACAAGTTGCTGATTGTTATCTTTTGCCTTATCTTATCAAAGATGTCCTTCATTTGTTATGCAAAACCTTCAGCTTCAACACTAACTCGTGTTGTTTGTAGTAAAGGAATCAAATCAATAGGCTTTCTTAGTTGAACTCTTGAAACTATCTCAAAAGGCCTTTTACAAGTAGACCTATTTACAAAAATGTTGTATGCAAATTTTGCCGTAGGAAGAATTAGGTCTCAATTTTTTATATTGTCTTCAACCAATCATCTTAACAAATCTCCCTAGCTTCTATTTACCACCTCTGTTTATCCATCGGTTTGGGGATGGAAAGAACTTGAAAATTGAAATTTAGTGTTTAATGTTTTTCATAGAGTTCTCCAAAAATAACTCATAAACTTCACATCACGATCAAAGACGATGGTTAAAGGTAATCTATATAGACGTACAACCTCTTTTAAGAATAGTTTAGCAATGTGGACAACATCATAAGTCTTAAATATATGTGCAAATGGTTTCATAATTAAATCACATGGCTTCTCTACAACATAGGAATCAAGAACATACGTATTGTTGCTTCTTGTAGTCAGATGCACTAACTTGCCATCATTCTTGAATTTTGACTTTGCAAGTGCACTCACAGCTTCTCATTTATTCCTATGTTGTACTAATTGTGCATCTTCATTCAAGTCTACTTCTCCTTCATCAGCTACTACAGCACAATCTTCATTAACAACACCAATGATGTCATCATGTTTTGAACCAACAAGCTCTGAAACCTCAAGTAGTTGCTAGTTAATCTTTTTCAGCTCCATGTTCTGTTATTTTAGCTTGCTGTCCTATTCTTTCAACCTGTTGCACTATTGTTTCAGCTTGCTGTTTAAGTGTTTGAACTTGTTGTTCAATTGTTTCAACTTTAGGGTTTACCAAAGAATTCACTTGGTTCTATTTTTCTTCATCTTTAACTCATTGATCATCTCCTACTGTCAAACTCTCCATGTTATGATCATCTTCTATTGCCAAACTCTCCATATCATCAAGTATTTGAGCTCCTTTTACATGTAGGCTTGAAGATTCGAATTGATCTACTAAATGTAAGGAATCAAAATCAGTCTTTGATTTTTCAGCAATGATTTTCCTGTATGTTGTGTGTTGTTTATCAATATCAGTCCCTTCTTGCTTATTACCACGTTCTCCATGTTCAACATCAACTATAGGTTGTTGGTTGGTATACTTTTTTCTTGTGGGAGTTTTAACTTTTAGGGAATGGATGTCAAGGTTGTCTAGCCTCTTCAAAATTTGTCGAACATGTTTTTTTATGAGAGTTGTTACATGTAAGTTAGTTTTTTGGGTACCTTGTGAACGAGGATCATCAATGTCCATTTTTTCGCAATATTTAGAAGTATTTTATCTTGCTCTAAGTCTCTAAATATTCTTCTATATGCCCTTCTGTTACGTGTAGTCATTGTGAACCAAAGCTCTAATATCAAATGGATGTAAGACAAATAGAAGAAATATTAACTAGTAGCTAAAATCCCAAAATTAAGAAATATGACTGAAATTAGACTGCTAGAATATCAAGTTTTAGGTTTGTATTTTGGCTAGGAATATTAAAATTTCAGATTTGCTATAGTTAGATTTTTAGGATTTGAATGCTGGAAATTTAGGCTTAGAATTTCAGTGTTTAATATGATTAAAATTTAGGATTAAGATAACTGAAATTTATGTTAGGTTTGCTGAAATTTAGTGAGGAACACAAACAAAAGAGGGTAAGAAACTAGGAAACACTGTTAGGGTCTAAGAATCACTCTTAGAAGAAAGCATCACTGTTTCCAATTGAAAGCTCAGTTTGTAGAAAAATTTCAGATTGTTTGTCATTGAATGGCTGAATATACACATATTTATAGAGAATTTTTGAGAACCTTTATTGTCGAGATACTAAACAGCTGTAAATAGATTATATTGAGATATAGATAGGCTGTAAATAGATAAGATAGAATAAGTTTGAAATCTCTTAAATTAAGGGTTTACATTAGATAGCTTTAGATAACTTTCCAGATTTAAATTCCTACTTATAATGTCCTCTATGGCTGTATACTTCCTATTCAATATATGAGAATATATGAAAATTCTTTCCCACATTTATTCTAGTAGAAAAAGGTTCCTAACAAATTTAAATCCTATTCTAATAAAAATTTTATAAGTCTCAAACAATTAAGATAACATATCTAAAATAAAATAATATATTGAATTTACTTTTTCCAAAAAAAAATTGAATTTACTACTACTTGTTTATAAGGAATTCTAACATGATCTAACTTTTAGCTCTTATTTGTTATGTCTGCTCAATTCTTAATCCTCATCTCAACAAATTAAAGCTTGTGGTTGTCCTTTTTATTTTATTTTTTTTATAGACTTTAAATTCTTTTGCGTCAGAAACAATAAACTTCACCTTGATAATGGATTAGTTTGTGAACTGTGTATTATTGTTGCAGGCATGAAAGGAATATGATAAGACTGAAGGTTATGCTTGCAAGAGAAACACGTTAGGAACTGATTTTGCTTCCAGTTTTTACAGGCATTGGCACAAGAATCAGTTAAGGCGCTTGTTAATTGATGCACGACTGGTAGAGGAATATAGGATAAGTGCAACGTTCTCTGCCTCAAGCAAATCCAACATTGAGCTTGTGCTGGGTGAATTTCCAACTTTTATTTAACAATTCAATAGATGTTTTTGTCAATCATCCAAGGTTTTTCTAAAATAGGCAAAAGGCTGAAGTAGTCCAACTTTCTTTTACCTCTTAATTTTATTTTGTTAACACACAAAACATGTTTGATAATATGACACATGTAGCTATACATATGTTCTATACAAAAGTGTCAACATCTATTCCCATCTACAAAGTTTACATGGATCATAAGACTCTCACGAGTTATTTACAAAATTATGTGACTCTAAGAACATATAACCTACTACTATTGGTGATAGGGAGCTCATTTTTTATTCAATATTGTTTGGTAATACAATCTTCTACTTTCTGTACCAGATGATAATAATTAATATCAAACTTACCATATTGTCAAATTTTGTACATTAAATCTGTTTTGGTTTTAGACAAGATTGTAATATGTAGCGAATGCCTCTTTTAAACTTAAAAGACATCTATTATATAGTTGCACTTTCTCGATTTACGCTCCCATGTGAAATGATATCCGACTAAGAGCTATTGACATCGAACTTGTTAGTTGCACTTCTGGCAACCCCTTGTTATATGAAACCTCCATCGCCATATTTTCCTTAACCTCGACCATGACAATAAGTGGGTTCACTTTGTTTGAGACGTTTCTCAATAACCATTGTAAAATGATTAAAGACTTGCATTTTCTATTGGTTTATTTGAAAGTATAGTACTTGTTCCTCCATGAACATGATTCTACCTAACTGGGAATATACTACTACTTTATGCTAAAAAATAAAATTAATATCAAGATTACATTTAAGTCATCTAATGGGATGACTATCTCATGGAACAAGTGTCAACCATTGTTGCACCTTCGACATTATTTCTCTGGATTATCAAGAGCATCATGATAGAGATACAAGCAACACCTACTTCACTCGAAAGAGTGTTGAGTAATTAGAGGGGGCTGACCAGTGTTGCCACTCCGTTTACCTCCTCTTTAGCCACCATCACATTAAGTTTTTCTTGCTTGGATCACTCACAAGCAAAATGTGGTTCATTACAAGTGCAACAACCTTAATTCTTATTGTTTTTTATCATTAAACTGAACATTATACATATTTACTTTTCTTTTCCTTTTTTCATCCTCCATTTGTTTGTCTTGTACTTTGGCTTGCCATTGCCACTTTTTTTTAGGGCTTATCCTTGTTCTCACTAGTTTGGGGTGCCAATAAATTCCTTGTCTTAGTTGAATGCAAGTCCACTAAGTCAATTAACAAATGCAATTGCATTAGGCAAATCTTGAGCACCTCATCAAGTATATGTTAGTTAGCATGACTTTATCTATTTTGGTGACCCTTACAACATCAAAATATTGTTGAATGTCTTATAATAAGCTTTTCAATGCTTTTGCATAATTAGTTTCATCGAAACATTTGAGTTCCAAAACCTTTAGTCATTTCTACTTTGTACCAAAGTTGTGCTGAATGTTGTTGTAAAGGAGAATTAGTGCATCTTCAAACACTCAACTATCCTATTTGCCTCACTAGACATTATATAATCTTTGTTGGAGGGATGCAACAACATTGTCCATTTGGTCTAGATGTTCAATCGTAAGAAATGCATCATATTCTGGGATAAGTCCAAGAACATATTTTAGGTGATCAAATCTCTCCTTAATTACTCTTATATAGTGTTATCATCTATTTTACAAATAAAATGTATTCCATCTACTCTTTGATACTAGTTCTCACTAGTTTTAAGTTAAGACTATGTTTAAGCATTGAACAACTTAGTAAAATCAACTAAATTTTATTGAACAACTTTTATGCACTACATTTAGTTATATTTTTATTAGTTAACATGATATGTATAAAATAATAAGGAAGTTCTATTAATACTGGAAAGCGAATATTAAATTTGGTGAGAGCTTATATAGATATATATGTATATATATATAGAGAGAGAGAGAGAGAGAAGTAAGAGCTTACATATATTGAGTAGTGCCCAACACCAGATATATATATATATAATAAGAGACAATTACAGGTTGGTTTAACTATCATACTTACATACCAGGTGCCATAAGATTATACAGTTATATGTTTGAAATAATGCAGAAATAATGCAACAGTTAATCGTCTATCCACACAACGTGATTGTTGGAGGAACAATTTGGATAACATTGAATAACTGTTCTGTCATATAACCTTCACTGATTTAGTCCATAACATAGAGTTAAGTAAAATCTGAGCTGTCCAGAATTGCTGCATAACATTGCCCTATGTCTGCAAAATTTGTCAAGGTCAAATGCTTGTTAATTTGTTAAGTGACACCTTTACCAAACAACAAATTATCGAATTAGTGATAGTATTCAAATTTCCCTACTGGCCATCCCACCATCATACATTATGTTTTTGGTCAGTAAATAACAAGATCATTAGTTGTTACCAAATGCATCCAAAGCACTGAAGGGGCTAACAAAGAGCATACAAACTGTGTAAAGAAATAATCACTCAAAGAACACCAGATAAGAAGGTTCTTACTGTAATTAGTCTAAAGTAATTCTCTATATTATGCAAGTGCATGGTAATACATTCCAATAGGACCACATTTATCCAAGTTTATGTCCTCAGACAACATTAAGCATTACCTCCATGACAAGACAAAACTATCATACACGTTTCAATGCTTGCACTTGACAGTCTCTGATCGAGAGCAGCTGATACGTTATAGTGCTTCCACAATCAAGTACCAAGTTTATACGCGGCATAGATGCAGAGCTTTGACCAGTCGGTGACGCTGAGGAGTTTAATGTGTTCCTTCTTTTATAGTATAATATTCATGAATTTTCCATGGCATATAGTATAGGACATAGCACAAAAAGGTGGTCCAAAGATTGATCACTTCTCAGTCTCTGCGGGACTAGTTTCTGAAACATAGTCTCTCATAATCTTCGTGTTAGACTCACCAACCATCTAGAGAAGTAGCAAGAATACAGTATAACACCAATCAGAAAACATTCCCATTGTTAGTTCTACATTAAAACAAAAACAAGGACAATCGGCAGAGAGTCTGCACCTTGGTTGCTAATCTTTTCAAGTTGTCCCACTCGAAATCATTCTTGCAGTATGCGGATCGAACCTATTATGAGACGCCACAACGTTAACTGAATTGATACACAACATACAAAGGAAGGAACCACAAGAAGCAGCACACTGACCTCCATGATGCGCAGAGCTGCAATTTCAATGAAGATTTTGTCACCATGTAAAAGAGAGTTTTCAGAATTTCTTGGATTAGTTCAGCCATTATATATTTTGTCAATCATATCAAGCATACTTCAGATGCATGGTTTCATATTGATGGATGAGGATTAGCTAAGCAATTACACTACAGTCTACACTGATTGTGAGTCTCGCCCCATAAAAAGATGCAATCTTTGGGGATTTATATATAATGGACAATTCACCAATATCCAGAGTTGTTGAATGTTAGTGATTGGAAAAAGAATTAAGAGGTATGTAGAACTAGAATATACCCAAACCCTTGTGCCTTGAAGACTCCCGCATTAGTTCAGCACAAAACTTGTCTCCATCGTTCAACGTGTGCCTACTCAAGAACTCCGTTAACTCTTCATATGCCTCGCGGTTATAGCTCTGCTTTGGGGGAAAAATCTGTTAACAAGTGAAGAAAATCTAAAGACATTGGTATTATGCCAAGTGTAGAGTGGAGGAACCTGAATCTGTGAATTGACAATCTTAACGGCAATGTAAGTGAAGAAGTTGTGGAGATTCTTTGCAGCCTTGGCCTCTGGAGAAGCTTCTCCAAATCCTATTTTGAAGAAAACCAATATTCAAAACTAAGAAAACACGAACTTTTGGAATGAAGGTGGAGGATACCCACCAGGGACATACATCTTTTGGCATTGCAAGGGAGTAACTTGAGATGTTCTTGGCTTACAAGGGCAACAAGGATAAAATCGTGGTTTCTGAGGGAAAAAGGAGAGTTGCGTGAGTGAGAGAAATGCAGAGGATTCCATGTACCAAAGGAGGTAGTTTTGGACTGCGCAATTACTTGGTTTTGGCTGGAGTAACTCTTTTAGTTCTTTGAGCTAGAGCTACTCCAGAAGGTGTTTCCACAAAAAAATATCTCATGTCCGTCTAGCTGCAGAAAATATCTGGGCCACCACTTGGAAAGTTTTGGCTAGAGTAACTCTTTTAGTTCTTTGAGCTAGAGCTACTCCAAAAGGTGTTTCCACAGAAAATATCTCATGTCCGTCTAGTTGCAGAAAGTATCTGGGCCACCACTTGGAAAGTTAACAAATCTTTCTCAAGAGTTTCACTTTCATATCCAACTATAGGACCCCACAGTTATGTTTGTTTCCAAAAAATGCAGCTACATATTTACATTCTGGACATGTTTCCTTCAGTTTCACCCAATATGAACTGTTGAATCACTTGAGCAAAAATTCTGTCTGTCAAGGGTATATCGTCTGCCTATCAGCAATTTCAAGCTCTATCATATCCTTCCAATTGGTACTCGAGTAATTTCAGGCTTACTTATCAGCAAGAACTTTTGCTTCTTGTTTTCTCTCCCCTTCATCGGTCAGAAGATACATAACAACAGCTATATGATAATCCTAATCTTCATGTCCCTCATTTTACTCGACTGAGTAAATCACAATTACTTAAGCAAGTTCTTTACGAAATCGACTGCTAAAGTAAAATCCAACTTATTGTGTATTATAGATCCTTGAAAACAATATCAGTCTCTGCGTTTGTGCTTAAAAAATTGTTGTTATTGAAGATGAATGAACCAGAATACGTAATATTACATAATATTTTCTTAAAAAAATTGTTGTGCTGTAGTCAAGTTGATAATATGCTCAGTGCCTTTATGGGCTTGGAAGTTGGAACCCTTACCCACCCGCAGTTAAGGTGCAACCAGTTGGTCAAGTTTAGTAACAGGAATGGCCTAACAAGTTGAGAAGCTTCGCTCATGAACTGGTCGCATATTGAAGGAGCCACAGACACAACATGACGACAAAAAGATAAGCGAGCGAGTCAATCATGCCCGTATGTTCTTAAACAATCTAAAATCAAAAGCGAGCGAGTCAATCATGCCCGTATGTTCATAAACCCCTCTCGCTCTCTCTCTAAACATCACAACCAACAAATTCTCTCTGCTCCTCAACGATCCACCGAGGGATCAAGTGAGAGAGCTTAGAATTATTGAGGCAGAGCACAAGAGTTAAACAAGTTGCAGATCTAGCCAAAGACAAACAGAAAACAGGTAAATGCTTCAAACAACAATTAGTATCATGTATTCATCAATTTCGTCGATTAGAAATGGAAAAGGCCCAAAACTTGGGAATCCGGGTCGGTCTTTTCCGTTGAATTGTTCATATCTTTGACTTTACCATCTTAACAAAGTTACACCTTTTTGGGTTCGGAACAGAGATAAGAGGCGATTAAGAGGAAGAAAAAAACTCTTTCAAAAATGATCCCGTTCTCCTCCAAAAGCCCTCCAATGAATCTCATTTTCTATGCACTTCTTCTTTGTGAAGTTCACAAAGGCCTAGCCAAGTGCAGCACAGGCTGCGGCCTTGCGTTGGCCTCTTACTACCTATGGGAAGGATCAAACCTGACGTACATCAGTCAAATCTTCGGTCAAAGCTTTGATCAAATCCTTCTCTACAACCCAAGTGTCCCAAACAAGGACAGCATAATCAGTGGCAACAGAATCAACGTACCCTTCTCGTGCGACTGCTTGAACGGTGACTTCTTGGGCCACACCTTTTCCTACACGACTCAGGTCGGCGACACCTACTACAAAATCGCCAACAATTCTTTCTCTAACCTCACCACCGAGGATTGGGTGCGCAGGGTTAACACGTACCCAGATACTAGGATACCTGACCACGTCCCTATCAACGTCGTCGTGAATTGCTCGTGTGGAGATAAAGACGTGTCCAAGGATTACGGGCTGTTTGAAACATACCCACTTCGCTCCGGCGAGAATTTGTCGACACTCGCGACGCAATTCAGTGTTCCGGTTGATTTGCTGGAGAGGTATAACCGGGGATCCAATTACAGCACAGGCTCCGGTATTGTTTATGTTCCGGCTAAAGGTTAGTTACCACCTTAATCCTTAAGTTCATTCATTGTATAGCAAAGTTAAAAGAGGCAGATACAAGTTTTAAGATTAATCAGTTTCCGACAATTAAGTTGAAATTGCAAATTGGAATTGCTGTCCAATAGATTAAGAATTTCCAATGTACGCGAAAAATTAGTTTCGATATGGTAAGTCTAAAAGTCAACTCTGATATTGAACGCCGTCGGTCAAGCTTGACGTTGCCGGTCTTGTCAACACGGCATTGGAGAGGGTTTGACACGTTCCATTCCACAGAAAATTAATTCTACTGTTTTAAATTGGTTGTCTGCTTAACTTTCAACAACCTTAAATAGCATTCTGAAAATTATCTGAAGATCAATCATTCATCTATTTGGAAAAACTTACAAATAGATTATGTTTCAACACTAGCAAGCTTACGTCGAACTTGGCAGAAAGAACAAAGGAGGATAAATCATACGTTCGTGGACGTTTGTCGATTACGTATCATTCGATAACTAAACTTATGGATGCAAAATGTTTGTTAAATGCTTCTTGTTGTCTTTTTTGTTAGCGCCTCTGCACTTCCAGTGTTGGCGGTCCATATGCATAGTATTTTATATATAAAATACAATTTTGTTAGGTTCCTTTTTTTTAAAAAGCTTATCTACCAAACTGTGACTTCTATCACTAAAATAGAGCGTCAGGATCGGCTAAGAAACTGTAGGTTTACAATAACGTTTTCAGTAGGTAATTGGAGTTGAAAACGTAAGTGAATATAGAAAATCTGACCTGTGGTGTCTTGTTATTTGGCACTATTAGTTGACGTTGTCTGAAGCCCTGGACGTTTCACAATTGTGTTACTGACGGTTGTTGTGTCGCACCTTGCTGCTACCCCATTAAGAATTATATCAATTCAATCATCAAGTTCAGGACTTTGGCCTATACCTAGGAAATGAAATTTGCAGCATGTTCTCCAACTCATTTTGGCGGTTAAACGACCGTTATTTAATCAACATGCTATATGCAATGTCTAGGATAGAGGAAGGGATCAGTACAAATTACAAGGAACTACGGGGACCTCCATAATCAATAATTTTGATGTTCTTTTCTCTTAACATTTTTCAGTGTGAGATTATGCCATTTACTCAACTGATTGAAATGGGAAGCTTCATACAGCACATTGCAATGCTTTTAGTTTTTGTTCTAACTTGTTTCATGAATCTGCAGATCAAACTGGGAACTTCCCTCCACTAAAGACAAGGTATATAAAACCCACCTTATCCATGTCAAGTCTTTTTCTTTTTAAGTTGTCAAATTAATATGTTGGGTTATTGTTTCTATATCTTATTGTTGCAGTGCAGCAGGTAGGCTTATTCTTCCTACTTCCTCAACGCTTGCATCTCAATTTCCTAGCATGCAAGATCAACATGAATGTCAAGAAGGGCCTTGACATTGATTTGGGTTTATGTCTTTCTGGCTTTTCTAAGCAGGAACTTCTGGCGGAGTCATTGCTGGCATATCAGTTGCAGCTGTTGTTGGCACTCTAATTTTGGCATTTTCACTATATTTTGGTCTACATAGGAGGAAGAAAGATCAGCATTTATTCCTCCCAGAAACGTACGAAGACCAATATCTTCGAAATGAAAATGGTAACTGTTTACTTAATTGGTTCGTTAATTGTTCTGTAAGCATGTTTTATACATGGTTCTTACTTTCAATTATTTCGTTGATGAATGGTCTTAAACTTGATGTGGGCTGTATATAATGGTTGATACTTCTATGTCCATGCATTAGGTTCTGGAGGTAACTTGGACAAGGACGAAGCATCAGCACATGCACCTTCTTCAGGACTAACTGGCATTACAGTGGATAAATCTGTGGAGTTCTCCTATGAAGAGCTTGCCAAGGCCACCGATGACTTCAGCATTGCCAATAAAATTGGTCAAGGTGGCTTTGGATCAGTTTATTTCGCTGAACTAAGAGGAGAGGTTGGCATCAGTGCGCTTTCCGTTATCTTAAACAAATTAGAATTTGGAGAAAAAAGCACCCACTCAACTTTCATAATTAATATTCAGTTGCATGGTTTCCAATTAGGCTATTGAATAATGCTGATCATGGTCTATTAGATTCACACTACCAGCCAAACTATTTCTATTTTATGGTGATTCTTCTACAGTTTATAAACTGATGTTTCTTTTGTGAATTTATGAGTTAGTTGATGTTGTCAAAATTAAACTGTCACTCAGAAGTGCTATTGTGTCCATAGACTGATATCTTTTCATCCGATAATTTTGCAGAAAGCTGCAATCAAGAAGATGGATATGCAAGCAACAAAAGAATTTCTTGCTGAGTTGAAAGTTCTAACACACGTTCATCACTTGAACCTGGTATGATTTTTTCCTTTTGGTGGCCTTTGTTAGACTGGATAAATGTGAAGTTACACGGTCAACTCGAAGTTGAGATATTACTTACTGCTAAGCCAACTTGTTTGAAAGAAGTCAACTTCCAAAGACTGTATTTCTAAAATGCACAATTTTTATCTTCTCGGATCCTCTAGCCAAATGAAGTAATTATGAGGATTTGGTAAACCTGGAAGGACTAATTTTGCTGAGGATGGGTGGATTTCACTTTCTATACCTGAAAGAGATAATTTGTAAGATACTCACTTTTAGGATGAATAGGTTTTTTAATTACTTATCCCAAGGTTAGACTTAGGAATCAAGTCATAAGTGGTGCTTCCAAGTCAGTTGGATAACATATTGTAATGGGCAAGCCAGTAGAAGATGAATTTATTTTCCTTCTGCTTATATTTTTGATACTTGATTGTACATGGAGCTTAGATGCCTGAACCGTCTTTTCTTTGGATCGTCCGTTACATCATAATCTTAGAGCTCTTCTGGTTGTTTCTGTGTCATGTTCATTTTGCATCTCTAAGCTACTTATAAAAATGTCCTGCTGATTAGCTATCTAATCAATTAGTATTTACTTATGATCCTTAACATGCCTAAAAACTTGTGGCAGGTGCGTTTAATAGGTTATTGTGTCGAAGGTTCCTTATTCTTGGTCTATGAGTTCATTGAAAATGGGAACTTAAGTCAGCATTTACGTGGCTCAGGTAAGAATATACATTTGCTCAATGAAAATATTATCTTTTGTATTTGAATGTCTATCAAGTCTTATCTGTATACTTCTCCTTTGTTTCTAGAAAGAGATCCACTGCCATGGGCGACAAGAGTGCAAATTGCCTTAGACTCAGCGAGAGGACTCGAATATATCCATGAACATACCGTTCCTGTTTATATCCACCGTGATATAAAATCTGCAAACATTTTAATTGACAAAAACTTCCGTGGAAAGGTCGTGACTATCTCCACATTTTGTCAGACTCTGTATCTTCCAATTCATGTAGATTATCAACTAATTCTTTTTCATACAGGTTGCTGATTTTGGCTTGACAAAGCTGACTGAATATGGAAGTGCTTCATTGCAGACTCATCTTGTTGGTACATTTGGATACATGCCTCCGGAGTAAGTTTTGGGGCTATGATAGTATTATTTCTGATAAGCATCATTAACCATTTCTCATTTTCTCATTTTCACATATTCCAGTTCCAATTTGGATGCTTCCTTCCACCCAAATTCAATATCAGAAACCTTGATGGATAAAGGACAAACTGATTCTGACTAGAGTTATTTCCCAGTCCATATTGTGATCAATTTATTTATTGAGGTTTTTGATTGCCATGTTGATTTTTTTTTAATTGGGAAAATGTGGGAAATTCTTCATGATTTTCAGTTGTGGAAAAACAATTTGGTTATTAAAAGATCAGAAAATGTGGGAAATAATGCTATCATTTTTCTTTCATGATAGCCTTAATTACCAGCAGATAAACGTCATGATTCAACTTGCAAAATCCGAATTAAGCTGTGTCAGGCCTTGTGAAATTTTAACTGTTTTTTGGCATTGTGGTTCAGGTATGCGCAGTTTGGTGATGTTTCACCAAAAGTAGATGTATATGCTTTTGGCGTTGTGCTATATGAACTTATATCTGCCAAGGAAGCTGTTGTCAAGACAAATGAAATAACCACTGAATCCAAGGGGCTCGTCGCTTTGGTTGTTATCCTTGCCATTCTCTTTGTTTTTATACATAACCCCCTATATCATTTTTCTATTAGTCATGAACTATATTACCTGGTGTAATGCAGTTTGAGGATGTCCTTGGCCTGCCTGATTCAAGGGAAGATCTTCGAAAACTTGTCGACCCTAGGCTTGGAGAGAACTACCAACTTGACTCTGTTCACAAGGTGAATTTTGATCCCTGGAATGTTAACATGTGAATGAGAGGAGTAATACTGAGCATTATGATTGTTTTCCTTGCAGATGGCCCAGCTTGCCAGAGCTTGCACACAAGAAAATCCTCAGCTGAGGCCATCCATGAGGTCAATTGTTGTTGCACTGATGACACTTTCCTCCTCTACTGAAGACTGGGATATTGGCTCATTGTACGAAAATCAAGCTCTTTTTAATCTAATGTCTGGAAGATAGCTGGAACAGGAAGCATGTTCTAATCGTCTGAACAGTGCAAGCAGCCCTTGAACAGATCCTCCTCGACCTCAGCTCTCAACCTGTGAAAACAAAAACATTTGTATCTCCCTGGAACTTAATTGTTGTAGTTTTTTTGTTAGGTTCATATGTCTGTTTCTGGGGGTTTATTATTCTGTTGTAAAGCTCTCTACTACCAACAGGAATATTTTGAGAAGGTTAGTTGTCTGCGCGAAAAGCTCATGCTGTACATACATAGTCCCACATAATTTCAGTTGGAACGACTTCATTTACGCCCAGGTGGAAATTTTATCCTATTTTAAGCACATTTTATGGGTTGTTTGTTATTCTTAACATCTAAACCAGCGACCAAGAGAGATAGTCTGATAGAAGCAGCAATTTTATGGGTTGTTTGTTATTCTTAACATCTAAACCAGCAACCAAGAGAGATAGTCTGATAGAACCAGCAAAACGTTCTCCACCTACAGCAAATGCACACAAACAAGCACAAAAATTGCAAATACAGAAAATGGCAAAAATAGTCTGTTTATTGATTGATCTCTAAGACCAGTAAAAGACAAAGCTAATTGTGCTAGAATTCGAGGTTCTAACTTCTCCAGTCTTAGGCTCAACTATACGTAAAATGACAGAACAAATGCATGACATTCCTCTCTCCTCCCGTACTGTTTTATTCCACTATTAGCTAACTAACTTTCCATTCCTATAACAACTTTGCCTACCCCTTGTCATCATATGACAAAGCCTACCCCTCTAATGCCTTGGTCTTTCTTCTATGGTAAGTGAACCTAATTTTTGGACTCCTATAGGTCGTATCAGTACCCCCCTCCCCCCTTATCAGTTGCACCTTGTCCTCAAGGTGAAAAGCGGGAAATGGTTGATCAATCAAGTCATACGGCTCCCATGTTGCCTCCTCCTTCGGCAGCCCTTCCCAACAAATTAGAACCTCCTTGACTTGAGAATGTGGCCCCTTCCTTACTTCCAAAACAGCTGAAGGTTAGATGAATAACTCCAAGTTAGGGCCTAGATCCTTTGGCCAACTTGCTGTCTGGTGTTGTCCCCAGGCTGCTTTCAACTGCGAAACGTGAAAGATGAGATGTATTTTGGACTCCGGTGGTAAGGCTAGCTCATATGCTACTGATTCCACCCGTCGGATGATTGGAAATGACCCATAGAACTTAGGAGACAACTTCTTGTTAACCCTTTTAGCCAAAGATTGTTGTCTATAAGGAGCTAACTTCAAATACACGCGATCTTCTACTGCAAATTCAACATCCCTTCTGTGCATATCAACCCTTGTCTTCATGTACTGCTGCACTGTCACTAAATGGCTCTTCAACTCCTCTATTATGGCATCCCTCTCTTGTAATATTTGCTCCACACTAGCCACTACCGTCTTCTGTACCCCATATCTTAAAATAGGGGGTGGTTCCCGTCCATAGACCACTTTAAAAGGGGAAGTCCCCAGGGATGAATGGAAAGAGGTATTATAGCAATACTCAGCCCAATGCAACCATTTGTACCATTGAAGAGGCTTGTCTCTAGTAAAACAACAAAGATAGGCCTCTACGGTCCGATTAGTGACTTCGGTCTGACCATCTGACTGAGGGTGGTAGGCGGAGCTCCGGTTTAGTTGAGTGCCTGCCAGCCTAAATAACTCCTTCCACATTTTGCTCAAAAAGACCTTATCCCTATCGGACACTAGGGACCTCGGAATACCATGGAGTCGAACAATCTCCTTGGTGAAAATCACTGCTACAGTCCCTGCTGTAAAAGGATGTTTCAAAGGCACCAGATGAGCCAACTTGCTCAATCGGTCCATCACTACTAAGATAGTGTCATAACCTCTCGATCTTGGCAATCCCTCTACGAAATCAAGGGATAGATTCTCCCAAATCTGATTAGGGACTGGCAATGGTTGCAACAATCCCGCAGGAGTCAAAGTTGCATACTTCTGTTGTTGGCAAGTAACACACTCAGCTACATACGTGGCTACTTGTTTCTTCATTCCTTCCCAATAGAGCTCTTTAGCCAACTTCTTATAGGTTTTTAAGATTCCTCCGTGCCCAGCTAAATGAGGCTCATGTGGTTCCCGTAAAAGAAGGGCAATATACTTTGAGGTTTTACTCAGCACCAACCTTCCATCATACATTAACCTACCATGTACCAAAGCAAAAGGCAACTTACTGGAAGCTTCCTTGGAAATTTCAGCCTTCAAAGCTTTCAGCCAATCATCTTCTTCTACCTCTTGCAAGATTTCAGTTATATTTACTCCTTGAGAAACTCCCATGACTTGGCGGCCCACAATCTCTCCTTTCCTTGATAAAGCATCTGCTACTTGGTTGCTCTTTCCCGGTTAGTATTCCACCTTGAAGTCGTACCCCAACAATTTAGTAACCCACTTTTGTTGATCCACCGCAATCATTCTCTGCTCAAGTAAATATTTGAGGCTTTGCTGGTCAATTCTAATGATGAATTGTTGCCCCAAAAGATAGGGTCGCCACTTCTTCACCGAGAGGACAATTGCCATGAGCTCCCTCTTATAAACTGACTTCCTACGGGCTCTAGGTGACAAAGATTGGCTGAAATAAGTGATTGGCCTACCATTTTGCATCAGCACTGCCTCTAACCCAATTCCCGATGCATCAGTCTCTAGAATTAAGGGTTGTTGGAAATTGGGTAAGGCCAAAACTGGCAGAGTACACATAGCAGTCTTCAGCTGATGAAATGTCATTTCTACCTCCTCTTACCATTGGAACCCTTCCTTCTTCAGCAACTGTGTCAATGAGGCTGCAATTTTTTCATAATCCTTCACGAACCTCTTGTAGTAATCGGTCAGCCCCAAATACCCTCTTAACTCCTTGACATTTTTGGGTCTAGGCCACTCCATCATAGCTTGGAGTTTGTTTGGATTAGCTGAAACTCCTGTTCCCGATATCAAATGCCCCAAACACTCTAACCCCAACTTGGCAAAGACACACTTCTTCATATTGGCATATAATTGATTCTCCCGCAATAACTCCAACACTACCTTCAAATGGCCCACATGATCTTCCATGGTCTTACTATAGACTAATATATCATCAAAGAAGACTAGCACGAACTTCCTCAAAATCTTGCCAAATACCCTATTCATCAAGGCTTGGAAAGTAGCAGGGACATTAGTGAGCCCAAAAGGCATCACCACGAACTCATAATGTCCATGGTGTGTCTTAAAGGCTGTCTTCTCCACATCTTTTGGGCTCACCCTGATCTGGTGGTAACCAGATTTTAAATCCAGCTTTGAAAATACCTTCGATCCAAATAGTTCATCCAATAACTCATCTATCATGGGGATGGGAAATTTATCCAACGTCGTAGCCCGATTTAAAGCCCTATAGTCCACACAAAACCTCCAACTGGTGTCTTTTTTCCTCTCTAGCAAAACAGGGCTTGAATAAGGGCTGACATTGGGCTGAATAACTCTTACGGTCAACATCTCCTCCACTAATCTTTCTATCTCTGTTTTTTGGCATTGAGGATACCAATATAGTCTGACACTTATAGGTCCTGCTCCCTCCCTTAAATGTATCACATGTTCCATCTCTCTAGGTGGTGGCAACCCCCTTGGCATGTTGAAAACATCCTCATATCCACTCAATATTGACTGCACATCTTCGAGTAGCACACTAAATTCCATATCCCCATTATGCTCCAAAATACTGACATGTAACATAAACAATTCATCTTCCTCTTCGGTCTTCTTCATCAAAGTCTTCAAACCAATTTGCCATCGGGTAAGGCTGGGATCCCCCTTCAATATCACCCATTTCCCCTTCTCCCGTAATTTCATAGTAAGGTTAGCCCAATTAATCACCACCTTTCCCAAAGCTTGTAACCGTTTGACCCCTAGTATCAAATCACAACCATTAAGGGTCATAGGAAGATAATCTTCAATTATGTGGTACTGTTGAACCACTAATGGGATCCCCCTGCAAACTCCCTTACTCTTCACAGTTACCCCATTTCTCATAACTACTCCATAACCCTTAGTTTCCTCCAATTCTAATCTCAATTGCTCCACCAACCTTATGGAAATGAAATTATGGGAGGCACCCGAATCCACCAAACATATCACCTCCAATTCCCTTATTTTCCCCCTCATCTTCATAGGTTTCGGCATAGTTAATCCAACTACCAAACTCACTGCCAATTCAGCATTCTCTTCTTCCTCTCCCTCACTTTCGGTTTCCTCCTCTTCATCTAGCACTAAGAGAACTTGCAGCTGCTTATTCTTGCATCGGTGCCCCGGGATGAATTTCTCATCACATTTAAAGCACAGCCCCCTATCCCTCTTTTCTTGCCATTCTGAGGCTGAGAGCCTTTTAAACCCCATTTCCCGAACACTCTTCCCACTTTTTTCTTCCTCTCTTCCACCTTCCCTCTCCATGAACCCTCCTTTTGCTTCTCCCATTCTGCTCGTGCTGATCTGTCTGCTATTCCTATAATTCCTCTTCTCCCGATTCTTCTCTTTTATCCCCAAAGCAGTCTCAGTTATCTCAATTAGCCCTCGGGGCTTAAGCAGAGTCAATTCATACCTGATTTGAGGTTGCAACCCTTTAATAAAGGTGCATTTCATCACCTCTGGCGTTAACTCATGGTAGGACGCAACTAGGGTCCAAAATCGCTTCCGATAATCCAGAACCGTCCCCTCTTGCTTGATAGATAAAAATCTTTGGCATGTACTGCCCTCATGGAGTGGTTGGAAATGTCGAAATAGCATACCTTTCAGTTCCCTCCAGTCTGGAGTTACACCCGTGGCTTCGACTGTCTGATACCACGCCAAGGCTTCTTCGTCAAAACTCAATGCCGCCAGCTCCACCTTTTATTCCTCCGTATACCTCCCAGCAGAAAAAAAAATGCTCTGCCTTGTTGACCCATGTGTTTGGATCTTGCCCTTTGAAAATGGGCATCTCAATTCTCCTAGGCTTGCAGTTGCGCCTCCAGTCTGGTCGTCGGAGATCATCGCCTGCTTGTCCCCTTCTCCAACGCTCATCACGTCGATACCCCTCCTCTTCTCGGTACCACCCCCTCACCTCGGGTTCTGCCCTGGCTTCACAGGCTCCTCGCTCATCCCTTCTTGCGTCTTCTCCATCACGTCGATCATCCCTTCGGTTTCGTCCCCCTTCCAGCTCTCTTTCTAGCCCTAAGCGTTCCCTGACTAAATGTTTAATAGTCGGGTCATACCCATCTGGCATCTGGAGCCTCGCGGGTCGCCCACGGTTATCTGGTGCCAACCCGACCCACCCAGCATCTCCTCCTTCGTGACCCGTCTCCATCCTTGTATAAACGTCCTCCTTAGTCTCCTCTTTTCGACCTCTCCTCATTCCCGTCACTGAAGACTCTCCTTCAAACACTTTTGCTCGATTAGGCTGTGTCGGGTCTGGGCGTACTTGAAGGGTGGTGATTGCTTGCATCAGCTGATCAAACCTCCTACTGATTTCTTCCTTCAGCTCCCCTTTAACCTCTTCGAGTTTTTGGTTAACTTCCACTCTCAAGGATTCACGCTTCACTTGCAGCCCTACTTTGATTTCTTCTACTTTTTTTTTTCAGTACGTCCAACCTTGTATCCTGCTTCTTTGCTGCCACGCCCAGAATCGTATGCTCTGATACCAAATGATATAACCAACAAAATGTTCTCCACCTACAGCAAATGCACACAAACAAGCACAGAAATGGCAAACATAGAAAATGGCAGAAATAGTCTGTGTATTGATTGATCTCTAAGACCAGTAAAAGACAAAGGTAATTGTGCTAGAATTCGAGGTTCTAGCTACTCCAGCCTTAGGCTCAACTATACGTACAATGACATAACAAATGCATGACATTCCTCTCACTCCTCCCGTACTGTTTTATTCCACTGTCAGCTAACTAACTTTCCATTCCTATGACAACTTTGCCCACCCCTTATCATCATATGACAAAGCCTACCTCTCCAATGCCTTGGTCTTTCTTCTATGGTAAGTGAACCTAATTTCTGGACTCCTATGGTTCGTATCATAGTCATGGAGTTTCTTTTCTGTAAAGTAGATAAAATGAAGACTATACAAGCTAGAGTGTATAAATTTGTAGAAAAACCAAGCGTACCATGTTTTCCTTGGGGTCCAAGCTGCCGATATGCTTTGGTTAGCCAAATTAACATCACCACAATTAACTAAGTGTGGGTTTCACGTAGCCGATCATTCATAGTTGTAACAATTTGCAGAAAAACCAAACGTATCATGTTTTCCTTGGGGTCTAAGCTACCGATATGCTTTGGTTAGCCAAATTAACATCACCACAATTAACTAAGTGTGGGTTTCACGTAGCCGATCATTCATATTTGTAACAATTTGTCCTTTTGGACTCCCAACTCTCTTATCATGTTCATTTTTCTTCAAGCTGGTGTAAAGTGGATGTCAATGGGAACCATATCAAACCCTGCGTGGTATTTGATCATATACCCATAAGTAAGCTCCTATCCCATTCCAATTAGCAGCTACTCCAAGATAATCCTTGGGCGAGTGTAGTCTGCACGATCCAAATAACTTTTTTTAGAAGTTAAATAAATAAATATAAATAAGAGAAATATCAAATTTTACATAACAGTTCCAGCTTAACCCTTGAACAAGCTCGTAATGAGCTAGGTTTCAGGTTCTATACTAAGATAACTTATGTCAATCCATACAAGATTTGTAACACTCTCCCTCAAACTCAAGGTGTCGTGGAAGATGAGAGCTTGAGTTTGGAAACGAGATTGTCATCGAAGTGAATGTGACTTTGTTAAGATAACTGTAATTTGAGATTGAACAAGTTGTATGATGCCTTGGAGAACATGATGTCAAACAAGATAATAATCGATCTTGATATGCTTGGTTCGTTTATGGAAGACATTGTTATGATAAATTTACATGGCAATATAGTTATTGCAAATGAGAGGAACTGCAGAAGAGAAATCTACACAAGATCTTGAAGTAAGCATCGTAACTAGAGGAGTTTAGAGATAGTATTAGCAAGAGCTTGATATTTAGCTTTTGTACTAGAGCAGGAGATAATTGTTTGTTTTTTGTTGCACCATAAAATAAGAGATATCCCCAAAAAGAAACAGTAACCAATTGTGAATCGGCAATCTGTTGGGTTCTCAACCTAATCAGTATTAGAGTAGGCTTGTAGCTCTAATGGGATGAGTAGCAAAAATGAAGGTCACAAAACATAGTACCTTTGATGTATCTTAATATACCTCTGATGTATCTTAATATACAAAGAATAACAAAAAAGTGAGTGGTACAAAGTGTAGGCAAAAATTAGCTCACGATGTGAACAATATGAGCAATATCTTGAGTAAATCATTCAACAAAGTAGACTTTGTATCTTTCTACTGATCCATCTGCTCAAGTCTTCATTTTATAAATCTATTTCAATCCACCAATTAATTTATTTGGAATGAGTTAACCAAGTTACAAGTATCTATGCGAGTAAGTGTCTATAGTTCTTCTGCCATTGCTTGCTGTTATAAAAGATCAAAACTGACCTCGCGATAGGTATGAGGTTTATAAAGAGAGACCATAGTGGAGTAAACATGAAAATCACGAAGACGAATAGAAGGTTGGCTTACACAATTAGTACAACAAAGCATTGCTCATAGGGGGATAGGTTATAATGAGGGATGGTCATTTAGAGGATTTGGTGGATCCACTGATGGGAATCACTATCCCCAGACGGGAAATCTCGGTGTATGCATCACATGCACATGGTGCGGAATAACAAAAAATTATGCCGGGAGCTTCCCTTAAACTCAGGATCTCTTGTGTCTTTACACAGAAGACGCAAACCACAACGACCAAAGGAGACCGTCTCTAACGGTATCCA
>JAOQMQ010000002.1:14101284-14112018 GCA_027563845.1 Erythroxylum subrotundum | reverse complement strand
GATGTTTTAATGATTGCACTGTTAATATTAATAATAAAAAAAACAAAAGCATCATTGTTGAGTAGTACCATTAATAAAGGTATATCAAACATTTCATTAGTTTTCTTAATAAGAATGCATCCTTTTAAAATGACTTTTATTTTGAATAAAAGGGAGTATTATTTTATGTCATTAAATTTAACTCGTATTTTATGGTATTAATCTATTTATTAGACTTATCACTTTCTATGGCTTTTGAAAATGAAACTAGACCTTATTAATGTCATAATCTTATTATGACTCTTATAAACAAACCACGTAGTTATCAGGAATAACTAATCTCATTATTCTTGTAGGTTTATTTACAGCTATTGCGCGTAAGGTTATATTACTGCTTAAACATTTAAATTTGCTTTGGTGTTCCAAAAGTCCGAGTACTTATAACCGATACTTCTATCCCTCATTGGGCGACGTTCATACATGAAAAAGAAAAGGAGGAATATCTATTATTTTGATGCACAGAAGTCGATTTTTTGATACATAGATTGTCTTAAATTGATTGACATAAATGGTATTTAATTTATGCCAAATAATATTGTAGTAAATTGATTATTAAATAATTAATTATTTTGTAATATTATCATACGCTTCCATTTAAATTTATATTTATTACAAAACTCTTGGAGAATTTTTCTACCATCCTTAGCTATGTAATAAGTTTTGTCTTTGCTCTCATTCCCATCCCGAAGGTTTTCAACTTTATAATATTTTTTTTTTTTTTTGCTTAAAAACGGGCTGGTTAGCATGTACGTGGCGTAAGATTCCAAAAGCAATTTTAGTTTGACTTCCAATCTTCCTTTGATAAGGAAATTTCTACAAGGTTATTCCCTTTTTTTTTTTTAATTCCAAATATAAAATTGACTCCTTCCAAAATTGCCGGTAGTCGGGAGATCCAATTTTCTTGCAGCAGGTAAACTAATCTTGATTTTTTTTGGGTCGCATTGTAATCACATAAATTTTAGATTTTATTTGTCTGTCTTTATTTTTGTTTTTGTTTTTTATTTTTAGTTTCTATTTTTTTAATAAAAACAAAAATAAGTGTATTTATTAATGGTGAGCTTTAATTGGTTTTGAAGGTTGTTACTGGTTTACTTAATATATATTTAACAAGTTATTATGTGCATTTAAAAGTTATATATATATATATATATAAAACAATGGAAATGGAGAATTAGTTGTGACAGAATGGTCCTGCAATCTCCGAAGCGATGTTTTTTTATATGTTTTACCATATCTTGCCGTGCTGAAAGGCGAGCATCAAAGGCGTACTTAATAAAGGCGTTGACGGGGCCTTTGAATTGACAAAAGAAGGCGACTGCAACCCTACAAGCCATAATAATTAATACAGTATGCCTTCAACTTCAACTAAGATCTGTTTTATATAACGGCCATCACGTCCACTTTATTACTATTGTTATTATTATATATGGGGTTCCCTGTCATCCTGCAAAACGACAAGCACAATTGGACTTTCAAACGTCAGCCTTTTTGGGCTTTACTTTTTCGAATAATGCTTTACTAAGCATGCTTTTCTGTACCGCATTATTGGTTTAGTCTACTCGTCTTTCTTTCCGATTACAAAAGTAAAAAGAAATCATAAGTGCAGATTTTATAAATGCATTCAATAAAATTTAAGTAATATCTTATAATAGGAAAATCATTTTTATAAATAGGATTTTATATATGCATTCAATAAAATTTAAGTAATACTTTTTAATACAAAAAATCCTTTTTTATAAATAACATATATTACATTTCAAAAAATGTCTAGATATAAGTAATATCTTATTACTTATATATTTTAAATTAATTAATAATTTAAATTAATTAATGATCTCAATTTATGTAGTAATTAAAAGAACAAATCTAATTATTGACAATTGAGAATGTATTAAAAAAATCTTATGAGATTTAAGATTAGAAGAATTTCTATAAAAGAAGGAAAAATAAGAAAAATCCCAAGACGCAGGTGAGTTAGTAAATGATTCTCACAGGTTCAAACCGCCCTCATATATGCAGCCGTTTAAAACTTGAAGTCAAAATTTTGCTTTCCGTAAAAGACTTATCTGACTCGAGCAAAAATTAATCTGATCGTGAATAACTTAAAAATATTTTCCCATAATTAAAATCCTACGTAATATATCATGTTAAAAAGAAAAAAAGGTCATATTACATTTGGAGGAGGACTGCTTTAGCACACGGATTAGACCCGTAATCCCTAAACACATCATTTACTCGCTCCACAGCCGCGGGGAAGGGAAGGGAAAGTAACGGTAAACAGTGTTCAAACGCCAAACCTAACACAGCAAAATCCAACTAACGCCTGCTTCCCTTCCAAACGCGCATCCCACTCTCCATCAACCACGCTTGTCAATTTAATCCCCACCGTCAGATGCCGCAACCCTCGTCAGCTCGTGACACCAGTCCCCAAATGCCCATACCGAAGTAGCCGTTGTAACTCCACGTGGCAATTTGCCGACATTACAGCATTTATGTTTTTTTTCTTCGCACATGTACTGTGTTAGTGTTCATTCTTCATGACCCGGCACACCGTGGGTAAACTAGTTTGACTGTTTTGGGTTCTTTGGAAATATTAAATTTTGCATGAAAAGAACAGTAAAAAAGAATTCGTTTTCTACTTCCTTATATTCCACCCAGAAACAACATATCTCTGCTTTTAGTTACTGTTTTCATTTCTGGACCCTATACTTTTTCTACGTTTATCTTCTCTCGATTCTTCACTTTTTGTTCATCTCAAGGGGAAAGGGAGAGAGTGTCTGTGGTGGCGTGCTTCCTACTTATCCTCTAAAAGAAGGAGAATAATGAGTTTACTTTGATTGAGCTAGAAAGTAATCCAAATTCAACTTCGAGATTTGCAACTTCTTCTGTTCCTTCCACGCTAATCTGGGGTTTTGTGGAGGGTAAAACTACCGTTGCACGTTCTTTCTCTTGGGATTGTACACCTATCAACGGTAAGCATAAAGTTTGAAGCTTTTCTTACTCTTTTTTTTGTTTCTTTTTTTTTAATTGTTCTCTGGGTATGAATTGCTAATTTTAATTTTGTGTTCTTGTATATGATGCTTGGAGTAGTTGTGTGCTTTCAGAGTATTCTCCTGAAAAGTTGGTATTTTTTATGTAAAGCTGTTCTTTTTTCTTTTAATTTTCTCTTATTTCTCGGTTGAAGTCGGAAAGTAATTGAATTCCACTTGAAATCAGCTTAATAACAAGATACTGATATTTCTCTCTCTGTTTATGATTACTCAGTCATGTATTTGTGATTTACCTGGGTTTTCATTGTTGTTAGTATTCTAAATTTGTTTTGCAGACCCTCTTAGGGTGGCTAATCTTTTGATTACTAAACCATTCCTTCCTTTTATAGGTCAAGATCAAAATACATAAATGGCTACACTTGGTGATATTGGGGTTTCAGCTGGAATAAATCTTCTTAGCGCCTTCATTTTCCTACTAGCATTTGCAATCTTGAGGCTTCAACCTTTCAATGATAGGGTTTACTTCTCGAAATGGTATCTTAAGGGCTTAAGGAGCAGCCCAACGCGCACGGGAGCCTTTATCGGTAGGTTTGTTAATTTAGACTTCAGATCGTATTTGAGATTTTTGAACTGGATGCCAGAAGCTCTGAAAATGCCAGAGCCTGAGCTTATTGATCATGCGGGATTGGACTCTGCAGTTTACTTGCGAATTTATTTGTTAGGGTAAGTGACAGTCTATTTTTATGCGTTTGCTTTATATGTAGCAGGTTTCTATATAGTCGTGACCATCCTTTTCTTGTTGGCTATATTTATACCTACTACTTAAGCTGTAGACCTCTCGATTGATATGATGCAAAATACAAGTTGTGCCTTCTGTTTTCAAATAATTGCAGTTCAGTTCTTAGATGGAAGTTTTTGTACCATGAACAATAAATAATACTTAAGGTATTAAGTTGCATTTGAATTCGCTGATATGTTATATCCTTAGGTCTCATTTGATATACAATAATGAAGGAATTGGAATAAAAAAGGAATGGAAATGGAAAGTGATAATTAGAATAGGAATGAAATTATTGATTATGCTTGTTTGGTATCATATTAAACAAAGTTAATAGTTATGTTAATATTTGGTATTAAATATTAAAAATGATAATAATTTTTTTTTACTTATATTTAGTTATTAAATAATTTATTTGCACATAATTAATTAAAATATTTTATATTTTATAAATAATAAATCAAACAGTTGAATGATTATAATATTATTAATTTTAAAATAATTATGAATGATTTTTATGATAAGAATAAAAGTATCAATGAAACAAAATAAAATAATTATTAAAGAAATTAATATAAAAGATTTTAATATGTGATTGTGATGATAATATGCTGATAAGGATCAATATTTTGATAATATTATAATATTTTGATAATAACTTGATAACATTCTAATATTATCTTTTATCTCTAATTCTCGATTTTTGATGCCAACTTGTATCCACACTCTCCTTAGGAATAAAAGTCCAGGATTATTTAGGATTTATTTCAGTTCCTTATTTTATCTATTATCAGTAACCAAATAACTAAAAGTTAGGGAATAAAGGTTGCATTCTTATTTCTACCTCTTTATTACTGGTCACCAAACAAGACCTCATTGTTTTGGTGATACCATCTCTACACCTTAAACTGAATTGTCATTGTAATTCATCAATACTATTTCCTTCTTGAATAAACTGTTTTTGGTGTTGAATTTGCTTGGTTCACTGAATAGTTGTGTACATGTATAATGATATGCTGAGATCCTTACTGTAACTATTGCAGACTCAAGATATTCGTTCCAATAGCATTGCTTGCATGGGCTGTCCTAGTACCAGTTAATTTTACAAATCATACTTTAGAGCTAGCCAAGCTGAAAAATGTGACTTCTAGCGATATTGACAAGCTTTCAATTTCAAATATCCCACTTCACTCTCAAAGGTACGGACCATGCTTGCCTATTAACCTGTACCTTTGTAATGTCTAGCATCTGCTGAACTTCACATATTCAGATGCATTGGATCAAATAATTTTCCATGCAGTGCAACTTAACAACTATTGCTTAATAGGCAGCCATATTCTCTAAGTCACATCCTTTGTATAATCTTTGGTTATTAAAAGTATCTTATTCATCATTTTAATTCTTGCATTGCAGATTTTGGACACACATTGTGATGGCTTATGCCTTTACTTTTTGGACGCTTTATGTGCTACTAAAGGAATATGAGAAAGTTGCTTCAATGAGATTACAGTTTCTAGCATCAGAGAAACGTCGCCCCGATCAATTTACTGTAAGATAGAAATGTTCTTATTTGATAATTCTAGAACTGTTTTGTCCTTGATAAAAATGTATGTAAACCATGCTATGGGAGTTTGATCGTTTATATCAGTTACAGATGATACTGTACTCTATTGCTGGAATTTGTTTATCACTTCTAATCTCAAAATGCTCCAGTTTCATCACTTCAAAATTTCAGATACATATGCAGGAACAGTTTTCTGATGTCATTACTCTTATATGGCATTTTGTGCCTTGGAATTTAATCTTGCAGGTTCTTGTTAGGAATGTACCTCCAGATCCAGATGAATCTGTCAGTGAGCTTGTGGAGCACTTTTTTCTGGTCAATCATCCAGATCATTATCTTACACATCAGGTATCGTCACATTTAAACCAATATTTGTTGGAAATCCATTGTTGATTTATAAGTTCGTGAGAGTATGTCACACAGTTGTAGATTTGAATATGTGGGAATGAACACTTAAAACATTAGATGTATCATTTTGTGCGGGTAGCAGTTTCTATCTGCAACGCATTTTGCTAGATTCTCAACCATTATGACCCATACAGGTGCTTATTCTTGTGGATAATTTGCTTCTTATACATCCATGGTTTACTTCAGGAGGCTTATTTTTGCTATTTTCAATTTGAGAATCATATTTATTTGTGGAGTGTGTGAGGCATTACTAAGAACTACATATGTAAATGGAAAGGGGGTTTATATGTTCTTAGATGTCATACTGATGTGGCATTGCCTTAATTTCCTTGCTTCTAATTTGTGGTTACATCAATTTCTTCTGAGATTTTCTCCAAAATTGTGCAAATTTTTTCTCATTTTGGAATAAAGAATTTATTCCTCTTGGAGTTTCTATTATTTCAAGTAATGGGGAAAAGGAAGTATAGATCTTTAGCAAATTTAAAAAGTCCACTTAGGTTGTCTAGTACGACTATGTTGGCATGATGAGGTGAGTACTTTTGTGCTGTTACCTTTTTCCATCTTTGTTACTTGGGGCTCTCTTAAATTTTCAGGTGGTTTATGATGCAAACAAATTGGCCAAAATGGTCAAGAAGAAGAAAAGTCTGCAGAATTGGCTGGACTACTATCAACTCAAGTATGATAGGAATCAATCACAGAGGCCTATTATGAAGGTAATCATGTGTCTGGAATATCTTTTGAAAAATGCTGATGCATCTGGAAGTGCCTATGTTAAGTTCTTTCATCTCAACTACTAGCAATGTATTTACCTTCCCCATTCTTTCAGACTGGTTTTCTTGGACTTAGGGGAGAAAAAGTAGATGCAATAGACCATCACATATCAGAGATTGACAAGATATCAAAAGAAGTAAGTTCCTCTTGAAGATTTCCTCATTTGCATTCCCTTGAATTGGTATTTTTGAACCAACGTTACCATTTTGTTATTAAATGCGAAGCTTTGAGTGATGCTATTGGAATATCTTTTTGACGGTAAGAGACTCACATACCTGGACCTGTTTCAATAACAGTGACTTCTACACATACCTAAACTCTTCCTGACATATGTGTGCAACTGGCACCATAAGGATTGGACACAGAGACAGAGTCTCTGTTTCCTCTAGGATACAGTGAAGAGTTTTGTGTAGCACTGTTCAATTTATGTGAAACCAAAATTCTCATTTTATTGTGCTCAGATAAGCACATGTTGAAGTTAGTCAAGTCAAGACATGTTATTACCAAGGAAGAAAGTTTGTTTTGGTTACTTCGTGTTGCACACTCATCTCTCAATAACAAGTTGATGCATTTATTGCCTTCTTCTTTTCTGATTGACTATGTGCACTCGAGATCTAATCTTAGTGATGGATGGTCTGCTATTTGTTCAGATTGCAGCAGAGAGGGAAAGGGTTGAGAAGGATCCGAGTTCCATTATGCCAGCAGCATTTGTGTCATTTAAAACACGATGGGGTTCTGCAGTCTGCGCACAAACCCAGCAATCAAGAGATCCAACTTTGTGGTTAACAGAGTGGGCTCCAGAACCATGTGATGTGTATTGGCAAAACTTGGCCATTCCATATGTGTCACTCTCAGTTAGGAGACTGATAATGTCAGTGACATTCTTTTTCCTGACCTTCTTTTTCATGATCCCAATTGCGTTTGTTCAGTCTCTTGCAACTATTGAGGGAATTGAGAAAGCCGCCTCCTTTCTAAAGCCCCTTATTGAAAAGTTAGTGCTCTTTTCATTTTCTGGCCTCTATTGTTAGTCATATTATTATATATTTGTAAGTTACTAATTGCTTTCATTTTCCCCTTTTCCTATTTGTTATATAGGAAATTTATCAAATCGGTCATCCAAGGTTTTCTTCCAGGGATTGCACTCAAGCTTTTTCTCATCTTCCTGCCAACAATTTTGATGATCATGGCTAAATTTGAAGGCTTCACATCCCTTTCGGCTCTAGAAAGGAGAGCAGCAACAAAATATTACATTTTCAACATAGTAAATGTATTCTTTGGGAGCATAATCACTGGAAGCGCATTTGAGCAGCTTAATTATTTCATAAAGCAATCTGCCAATGAGTACGTCAATCAAACTAATGGGCTATGCAATCTCATTCTATGACAATCCTTCTTGCTTTCACTTAAGGGAATTTGATGGGCATTGGGTTTAGCAGTATATGAAAGCTTAGTTTTATATTTCTTGCGCTCATCTGTTTGTGACTTTACATGTTATAATGTTCTGTTTATAGTTGGAACAATTTGATATGATCAAGCTTGTGTGTTTGCATGTGGTATCTCTACATATTGTGCTGAGTGGCCTTACGTGTATGTGCAGTTGAGTTGTTATTCTGTATTTGTACATGTTGCAGTATTCCGAAGATGATTGGCGTAGCTATTCCTATGAAAGCAACTTTCTTCGTAACCTATATAATGGTTGATGGATGGGCTGGAATAGCTGCAGAAATTTTAATGTTGAAACCTCTGATAATCTACCACTTAAAGAATTTCTTTTTGGTGAAGACTGAAAAAGATAGGGAGGAGGCCATGGATCCTGGGAGTATTGGTTTCAACACTGGGGAACCTCAAATACAGTTCTATTTTCTTTTAGGGCTTGTATATGCGACAGTGACACCTGCCCTCCTGCCCTTCATATTAATATTCTTTGGCTTTGCCTTCTTGGTGTACCGCCATCAGGTAAAACATTCATTTATTTTTTTGGAAATGTTCAATCGTGCAGATGCTATAGTGTTGATTGATGCAGAGTAAAAGACAATTGATGAAGATTTAGGATTTCTTTAAATTAGCTTCTTTTTCTGGTTTAAGACTTATTTGGTTTGTTTCTCAAGTTCTTTTTCCTGATTAAGTTTTTTGGCTACTTTTTCTATGTAGTGTATCTTTTCCGTATAAATACTTGATGTAGCTATTGATACAGAGTTTGGAGTATCTGACTAATCAGAGATTCCTGTTGCCTTTTCTTTTCGTTTCTCCCCCTTTCCCCTGCCCTCCTCTATTCTGTTCACTTCCCCTATTTCTCTTTAGTGGTGGAAATTTAAATCATTAAGAACCTGCAATTTGAGTCGAACTTGGTAGATATGCAAGGGAAAATTCAGCTCGTGGAAGTATCTGGCAGCAATGAGTCTTTCTTAGTTGTTTGTTTTGGCCCTTCATAGAATTATGACATTTCAGTAGTCTTGCCTTTTCCTAGTAATGAATAAAACAGCAATACCCACGCATTGATTTTAAATGCTTTGAGGTGCGTAGCAACGTTGCAACTGGAGAAATTGCTACACTAGCTATGTGTCATTAGCAGCTGAATATGGCATCTCAGGAGAGCCCTTGTATTTAGGTCATTTGGCTACTCTTTTCAGGGATTTTATTTAATGTAGATGGAATTAAAAGTTTTTATAAAAAAACCTGATCATAAGGATATTACTTTTAGATGGCATTTGGAAAACAAGATTTGTAGTCTTTGTATACAAAACGTAAATTCAGATGCCACATTGCATTAAGAAGGGATATGGAGAAGTTAAGAGTTTTCTTTCCATGTATCCTGCATTTCAATGTGAATAAAATTTGTTTGATTTTTATTGGACTACTTCTTGTTATTTTCTTTCTGCAAGTTAATGTTTTTTATTCTTAATTGCAGATCATCAACGTTTATAACCAAGAATATGAAAGTGCTGCAGCTTTCTGGCCTGCTGTCCATTTCCGTGTTATTATAGCATTGCTAATCTCTCAGGTGGTTATGATAGGACTATTGAGTACCAAACAAGCTGCTCAGTCAACACCATTTCTACTTGTTCTGCCCATAATCACTATATGGTTTCATCTGTTCTGTAAGGGCCGTTATGAACCTGCATTTGTTAGATATCCATTGCAGGTAAAAATTGTACCATGCTCATATTGTTTTGGCTAGTGGTTTTTCTTATCATCATTTCTTATTTTTTGTATACCTATTTCCCGATAACACAGCCAAAGTTGGTGGATGTGGTTCTGCTTGATTATTTACAATCTGATATATTCTGGTCATTTCAGGAAGCAATGATGAAAGATACTCTAGAACGTGCAAAGGAGCCACGTTTTAATCTCAAATCCTACCTTCAATATGCATATGCACACCCAGTTTTCAGGAGTTGTGATGATGATGATGATGATGATGATGGCGGTGAGTATATATATCGGAAGTTAGAAACTGAGAGTGTACTAGTGCCCACAAAGCGCCAATCAAGAAGGAATACTCCAGTTCCCAGCAAGATCAGTGGTGCATCCAATCCATCTTTGCTGGAAGATGTTGTCAAAGAACAGGAGCATTGACCTCTCAATGCAGCATCAGTGCCATGTCAATGTAAATTTGGCACTGGGTAGTGCTGAGTGTTGTAATTATAGACAGGTGAAAGTTGTTCAATGTATAGTTAAGGGTCAAAAACCAGTAACTTGGAAACAGTTTTAGTTGTAACTTGGAAACATTTTATCATCAAATGAATTGGTTTTGCATCAGCTCAAAGACCAGTTGTTAAAGAACTTTTATTATTTGATAATATATACCCAGTGTGTTACTTTTAATTAAAGGCAACCAAATACACAGGAATCATTGGCAGTTATAAAGCCTTGAAGTTCATTACTCAACGAACCTCTACTTTCTATATTCATTTGCTTCGAAAGAAGCTAATCTACTCGAAAGAGCAAAGCCTCTGATAATATAGGGCATTTTGATTGTTGTCTTGTCTGGTTAGATCCTTGCAAAACGCAACTCCATGAGAGAGAAAAAAAGAGGAATAGAGTTCTCAAAATTGGATATATTGAAGAACAGCTCAGCATTATGGGCGAGGCTTTAAAAGGTAATAATAACATCTCATTGTTGTGCTAAATTAGGAAAGATTTAATAATATGCAATCTTACCTTTCAATGTTTAACAATATTCA
>JAOQMQ010000002.1:14056647-14084957 GCA_027563845.1 Erythroxylum subrotundum | reverse complement strand
GCAACAATTTCATTTTTCACAATATATGTATGTCACAATATGCATGAACATGCAAATGCATTTCTAATCTCCCATTGTTCACTTGATTTTACTAATTTACCCTCCCCTAGGTACCGGGATGTTACAGATTGGGAAATGAGCTTGACCCCAATATATTTTCCGCCTTATTTGACTTTTTTCGAGGCATAGTCATAGCTTTAAAATAAGGAGGCTTATTCACTTTTCTTATCCGAGGACTAGTCTTTGGGGGTGAAACATTGGAAGCAACATGGTTACCCAAAGAAATATGTCCCCCATTCAGTACATATCTCCTTGTCCATGTCTTCCCTCATCTTGAACTGCCAAATGTCTCATTTGATGTGGTTGAAACACCTGTGACATAAGAATAATGACAACCCCATTTTGAAATAAAGTTGTAATGACGATTTCAAATCATAGTATTTTTGTACACCCAAAGAAGCAAAAGTCACGAAAACATTTGTTATTCATACTTCAACAAAGTTTCTTTCCTCAGAAAATGATGGAAATGGCTAAAACCACAATGCCTGAGAGTACGAAGAGGATATTACCAATATGCATTAATGATCCAGCCATAGAAATGACCTTGTTTTTGCATCAAATAAATAAATAACTAGTAAAAGTTTGAGGACTTCTTATCATTAACTATTGCTAATCACGAGAAGTTTGAGGACTCCTAGAATCAGTTTAAGTATTTATTGACCACAAAATGTTTAGGAACATGATCAGGAATGTCAAAGGAGATCCTTGTCCCAAGTTCATATTCCTGGTTTTCTTTATACTTCAGTGAACATCTGTTAATCAAGTTGTAGTGTGAACAATTTAAATTTTTTGGATGAAAACCCTTCTCAAGCTTTTCAAGATCTTTCACTAATAAACACAGATAAGAACTTTTAAGTCCTTTATCAAGATCAGGTGCACATGAACTGAAATGATTTCGGTTACACCTAAACGTTGATCTTAGAAAGTGTTCCTCTGAGCAGTTGAAGGGGACGAGTGAGTTGGGCTGTGAAGGGCTAGGAAAAGTAGCAAATAGAAGTGAAGGATAGATGTAGTTACTTGATGGAGAATAAGAACCATGGTAAGCAATGGTTAGTGTTTTTTGTGTATGTAATCAATAGAAGATATTTGGAAAATACTAAGAGAGGTTCTCAAGTAAAGTTTCTAAGACCTACATAAGATCAATTTTTTTACTGGGGACAGGACATTTGTACTTGGAATTCTAATTTTTCCATAAGAACTTGAAGAAGTATCATGGCATAGACAAGTAGAGAGTAAAAAATTTAGAGTGAGAAACACAGTATGGAAAATCTCCAATTTCTTGTTGGTATGCATATTTATCCCTGAGAAGCAAAATCTAATGCTAGTCATAACTTGAGGCAATGAATTTTTGTTCATATTAATATGTAAAAACCTCAGTTTTCTCTGGTAAGTTCCAAAATGGAGAATTTGGTATTATACAACTCTAGATAAGAGAAAGTATAGAGAGAGGTGACAAGAGAAAGCAGATTAGACGAATTAGAACTCCATGAATTGATCTCTGCAACTCAACCAGTTTCTTGATCAATTGCCTCTATCATTTCTTTCCTTCGATGATACGCTATTTTGAAAATTCATTCGGTAGTTACAACACGAACCTAGCGGTAAAAAGGCCTAAACTATCGAACCCATTAGGACCACATCCACGAACACATCCCTGTTGAATCTTACTAAAGTAACAATAATAGTAGCTCCATGTTCCCGAATATATATAGTTGGTGATATGTCATTAAAGAATGGTTGAAAGGCTATGCCTATGCAACTTTCTTAACTTTCGAACTAAAGACTTAAGCTCGCAAAATTTTTAAAGAGTTTGGAAAGTTTTTGGTTACTGGGAAGAAGTGCTTGTGCCTGAGTATAAAGCTCCAAGAAAGTATCCATGGTGGGTTGGTAATGGTGGGTAGTTGTGAAGATGAGGTTGATTTGTAATTCTTCTGAAGCTTTTTTCAGAGCTCCTATGAATGCCAACATAGGTGTGTCTTCCATCGATGGACAGGGCGTCAAACTTAGACAAGGACATGAACATATTGGATGTAGGTGTTGAGAAATATGGGAAGACTAATTAAAGAGAGAGAGGACCAATAACAAAAAAGCATGCGTACCATTCTTTAACCTCGTCGGTTGATACACCTATTGTGGAAATCTACTAATCTCACGATTTTAGGTTCTATTGCTCCAAATCAAAGCAAGGCCATGTTATGAAACAAAGTTAATGAAGAAATTTGAGGTGTTGAGAAATATGGGAAGACTGATCAAAGAGAGAGACGAACAATAACATAAAAGTTTACTTACCGGTTAACCTCTTCGGTTGATACAGTACTAATCTCACGATTTTAGGTGGTAGCTACTAATAAAGTTAAATTTGTATGTGCGATTAAAAGAATGGAATTTATCATAATAGGATAAACTTATCCTTATCTCTATTTCTATCTTCATCTTTATTTCTATCTTTTTAGTATTTTGTAATATCTTTTAGACACAATTGTCTTTTTATCTCTTAATTTTTCAGCCACTGTTTGAAAACACTCATCATAGTAACGTTTTCAAAAACAGTAGATTGAGTTCAATCTGTAAACCCAATTCGTTTATTATCAAACATAATTATTGGTTTTTTGATGTGATTAAACAACTAAATACATCTTAATCCTTCAAAAAATAGTTGATTAGCTATTTGCCAAACAAGGGCTTAGTGTATGAAGGTGACGACTCAGGAGGTTTTTCAGACTTAGGCTTTGACTTGGTTGATTTGGGCTTAGTGTTGATATGACGTATACTATCTAATCAAAGGATAATTGAACTTGAATACCTTCTCATAGTCAACTTCTTCAGGGTATGATGGTGGAGAATAGATTGGTGGGATAGGATAGGTTGGTGAAGGATAGCTTGATTGGTTAACTGAAAAGGATGTAGGATAAGCTCCATAAACAGTCTTAGATTGTTCTTTCCGCATGCCAGCTTCCATTCGTTGAAGAATATCTTTCACCTTTCTTAGTTCTTATTCCTTTGTGGTAAAGTCAAGGCCAAAATATTGAGTATCGACATAGTGTTGAGGAGTCGAATTAAGTTGGGTTATTTGAGCTTTGTAAGATTTGTACAGTTTTTAGATCTCTGTAGAGACTGTATCAACTCGTTGGTGAGTGGCTTGCGTTTGTTGAGTCAAACCATCAAGTTTGGAATCAATCCGTCGAAGGACTTTGTTCTGGGCCAAAGAATTATCAGTCTGCCAATTGAGAGTTTCATCAACAGGATTTGAAAGCATCATTCCATGAGAACTTGCCAGAGGCACGAATGTATGGGTTAGAGATAACCCTTTGTTGGTCATTACTATATCTCTCTAGTACTATATCTCTCTAGTGGAGGAAAGTATTCCTTATAAGGATTAACCATTATGCACGAAATGGTTGTAGTAGTAACAATTGGAATAGAAGGAATAACTGGCCGAGGATGTTTGGAGATTGACTCTAGATATGACAAAGGTTCTTTGTCAACTACTTTGAGCATTTCACAAATACTTTTGGGTCTTAGGCTTGGATTTTCAATCCAAGGTTTAGAATCGTCACGATCATCATGGTGATATTGAATTGGTATAATAGGCTGACAAGTATAGATCTCCTTTGTTTGTTCTTTTTTATCCTTCGTCGTCAATTATACAGTTCATCATCATCATCAGCACTGTTTGATTCAGAGTCAGACATACTTCACAGTCTAGTTTGCACATATAGATCTACATCCCAGACAAAATGTCCATGATGATGACTAATGTAAACTGGTTCTCCATCAGGTTTAAAATAATAGATTGGAGGTCCATCTTTGCCCTATTTGTGAGAGAACATTGGTTGAAGCATTAGAATAGGGCCTGATGTATGAGAGGGTCCAGTTTGATCTTCATTGGGCCTGGTGTAGATGGATTTCACAGTTTCATCTCATAATGTCTTAAGAATAGGTGGAGTAGTGGTGTGAAAGGGATGCCTGTGAGAGGCATGGAACACTTTTTGGTAGTTGGTGATCCATTCAGTCGACATCAACTTTTCAAGTTTCACTGGTGGTAACTACTTCGAGATCTGGATAATGGTAGTTTGATCACGAGTTCTGTCTGCTACTATGTACAAGGCATCAGAAGTGGAGTTTGGGAAGTTGAGATCTATGGCATGATTCTATAAACGGTAGATCATCTGGTGGTGAAGAGTAGCCATAATGGCCGTAGGATCTTGCTTTGCTCTAGTGATCTGGATCTGAACTTGGAGTTGTTCAAACAAAATGAGATCATCTAGCCTGGTGTTGACTCAGGAGCTATGGTAAGGATGACACTTCCATTGTTAAGAGTTGTCAACAGAGTACTAATACCTACTACAACTAGGACATCTTTAGACAACGCCTATACGACGTACCAATCAGTGCGTTTTAGTACGTATCAGTGCGTTTTGGTACATCGTATAAACAGTGTCTAGAAGAGATATACTAGTTGTAGCAGGTATTCCCTTTCTTCCATGGAGGGTGAGAACAAGACGCATAGCTCTAACATGTAGGTGTGTATAGTTCTGCTCTCTCCAAAGGAAGACGAGCAAGGCACTGAAAAGCAACAAGGGTAACAAATGATGTCAACAGTAAGAATCATGAATAAGAAGCAGTTTCTCACAGCTTTTTAGTCAGAAAGATAAGATAGAAGGATTATAAAGTCCTTTAGTTTGAAAGATGAATAGCTCATTAAATCTTTTAGTTTGAAAGATAGAATATGTATGAATAAAAAGTTATTTCTTACAATCTTTTGATCAAAAGGCTAGAAGACCAAGAATAAAAAGTAAAATTTATTTTTAATAAAAAGATATAAAAGTGAATCGTCTACATAAAAAAGAGAAATATTTTGACTATAAATTTTGAGAAATTTTAAAGGCATTAAGAATTGAAGTAAGAGAGATTTATTTTATTAAATTCCCATCAAACTATTTAACAAAATTAATTATTAAAATATAGTGAAAATTGTCACACAAATTCAATCATTCAAATGAAAATGGAAGAAAGACAGTGACACTATAACTAGGAATTTCTCCCTCCTTTTAGAGGTGGGTGGACTAAAATATTTTTTTACAATATTTGATTTAGAGAAAAAAAAAGATGTTGGTGATTATGGTAAGTGGTAGGGGGACCACTTTTGGGCACATCCAAATTGAATAAAATTAGCAAAGTTATCGTGCAACAATTAAATTTAAGTTTTTTAAAATTTAATTAAGTCCTTTACAATTGTTTATCAATAAATCTATTTATTCTTAAATATCTCAAGTCACTTGTACATTGGTGTTTCACTCTCACTCTTATTACATAAATATTTAACACAAATTAATCAAAAGATGAACAAAAGGGTATCAACTTCTTATTGATTTATTCAAAAAAATAACACAAAAATTTGAGTCCCTTCCGACTTGAAGCATGATATAAAATAACTGTTTAATATCTTTTTATTCAAAACTCTTAACAAGAATTATTTTTAAAGCTCTCAATTTTCTTGCAAATAATTGAATATACTCAACGTCACATAAATAGAATACAAATGATGTCTTTATATAAGATTTCAAGAATTTAGTAACTAAATAAATTACATTATCTACTTACACTAACTCTTATTATGTTAATGGAAAGGAAAGATATCAACTTTAAGCCACTAATTCACTTTAGCATATAAAAATATATGGTTTTGGAAGATATTTACTTTATTGCTACATTATTCGAACCACTTTCTCACAACATTTTCCTACATTTGAAGAAGTGCCTTCACTTGATAAGGTAGCGCTTCCAATTTTTCAGCACTACTTTTATGTTCTTACCACATGTAACTGCATCATCTTCTCTTATAATAAATGCTTTAATGAATTTTTTGTTTAATCATTTAAGTCATCTTTGTGTATGGTCTATCTAAATATGTTCGTGATGTAATCACATTGTTATATAACACAAGTTAGCATCAATCTAAGACATTATATACAAAACGACATCATATACAAAATTTATCAAATTTACATACCTTTCCACCTCCTCATTGAAGTTAAGTGTATTTGTGTACTTTTAGACTTAGCATAACTTAGTTACACTATCATCTTTAATCTCATGTTCAAATCTTACCCATTGTCTAAAATTACTTGTTAACAGGCATCAATGCATATCAACACTATCCTCGTCTTAATCTTTCATAATTATTGCTTACTCCATGGTCTTTGCCTTATTTTGTAGTCAATCTCTCATATTTATATTAACCAAGTACTAAATGTCAACCACGGTTGGTTAACGCTATGCAATTTAGACTTAAAATATCTAACCTTAAGCTTCTTGTTTACAAAGTTTTCTTTCTTTTCTATTTCTTGGATAATTGTGTTTATTTATTTTTAAATTACTCACGTCCGCCGCTAAATAAAACTGCATGAAACGATCTTCTGTCATAGCCCAACAACAGAAGCCCGAATTAGCCCATGTCGTCAACCACGGGACAATTGGAGAACCAGTTTTATTACTTGAAGAAGCGCCAAATAAAAAAAACATTATCGGTTAACTGCCGAGCACGTAGCCACGCTTACTCTGTTCTTCACTCTCCTTGGATTAAAGATGAACATACCCTTTTGCTTGTATAATCAAATTCTTCCATTTACTCCCTTTTCCCAGAGAAAGGTTCTCTCCTTTTCTCAAAAGTCTCGATCTTTGAACTCTCGCAGCAAATTCTGTTATGACCCCAGTGGGTTTGGTAGCTTAGGCTGTTACAGGTTTGAACTTAGGAAGGGTGTCATTAGGAGCTCAGTGAGTGAGGTACAAGAGGAGAAGCAAAAGAAACAGGTTGGGAGAAGAGCTTATCCTTTTCATGAAATCGAGCCCAAATGGCAGCGTTACTGGGAAGACCATCATACTTTTCAAACCTCTGATGATATTGATACTTCTAAACCTAAGTTTTATGTGCTTGACATGTTTCCTTATCCCAGGTATCTCTGATAAAAGAAAGCCTAAGTTTTTATTTTATTTTCTGTTCTTTTAGGCTTTGAAAACTTGGCACAATCTTAGTTTAATGATTTGGTTCAGACGAGTCAGTAGATTCAGTAAGCATTTGTTGAGAAAGAAAAGGCAAATTTGTGATGAATCCTTCTCTAACAATCCACTTCCAATTATTATGGTCAATATCACGTTTTGTAAATCTTCGGTGTCTGGTTTTATATGCTTCTGAATTTGTTTATCACGAGTCACTGAGTTGGTTTGTTGTAAGTGGGGGCTTCTGTTTCTGGGTTATTGTTGCAGTGGCGCTGGATTGCACGTTGGTCATCCACTGGGATATACGGCCACGGACATTCTAGCGAGGTACAAACGTATGCAAGGTTACAATGTTTTGCACCCAATAGGATGGGATGCATTTGGTTTGCCTGCTGAGCAATATGCAATCGAGGTTTGCTTTCCATAATGCTGTAAAGTTAGCATCAATGTCGACTACTAGGGTTAGCATTGTCAATAATTGATGGCCTACATGGCATGCTTTACAGACAGGAACCCATCCAAAATTCACAACATTGAGGAATATTAACCGCTTTCGCTCTCAGGTGATTCAAAATTCTCTGAATTTCTTCTAAGTGAAATTTCTCTCCTTTATTTCATGCATTGGTTTAATAGGAAAATATTTTCAATATCATTCTGCTTTTCTTTTGGTTTAGATTTCAACAATATCTGGATTCTGAGTTACAAACTTCATAATAATGTATGCTCATGCCTATCAAAGCCAAAAATGTTGCATATAAGTGGATGCATAGAATTGTTCACAAATGGCTCATTTGGGGTTCACTGGATCAGCAAAGATGCTCGATGGCCGTGGATGTGGTTTAGTTGATATGAAATTTAATATTTCAAAGCATTCAACTAAAGAAAATTGCTACTTCTTTGGGTTCTTAGGACTTTGCTAAGCATGGGAGTGACCCTTTCACTTGAATTGTGATTTTTTTTTCTATGACACCAGTGTAGTGACATCTGAACATTTTGCAGCTTAAGTCATTAGGATTCTCATATGACTGGGATCGTGAAATATCTACTATAGAGCCAGAATATTATAAATGGACCCAGTGGATCTTTCTACAGCTATTGAAGAGGGGATTAGCATATCAGGTCCAGGACTATAACCAATCCAACATTCTAAACTATCAGTTGCTGCTTTGGACTCAATCTGATGGTTTACTGCCTATGCATTCAGGCTGAGGTGCCAGTCAATTGGTGTCCTGCTCTTGGCACTGTTTTAGCAAATGAGGAGGTGGTGGATGGAGTGAGCGAGCGTGGGGGTCATCCAGTTGTAAGGAAGGTATTCCACACGTTGCTTACTGTTTTGAGCAATTTATTTTGTAACCTAGCTACAAACAGTTGCAAGGAAGGTATTTCCATGTGTTGCTTACTGTTTTGAGCAATTTATTTTGTAACCTAGCTACTATTTTCTCCTATTGTTGAATGATTTTGTGATTTCAGTGTTCTTGTTTATTACCAAGCAGCCAATGAGACAATGGAATCTTAAGATTACTGCATATGCTGATCGTCTTCTTCAAGACTTAGATGACCTTGATTGGCCTGAAAGTGTAAAAGACATGCAAAGGAACTGGATTGGGAGGTCTGAAGGAGCTGAGATGGACTTTTTGGTGCTTGATGATAATGGAAGGGAAAGAGACATCAAAATTACTGTCTATACTACCAGACCTGATACCATCTTTGGAGCAACGTAACTCCCATATCCTTTTCCTCTATTTTATTTGTTTGTCAAATTCAAACTAGTTAGAAAGTACTTGTTTTCTTTGATTAACTTATTGTGGATTGAGAAACCATTTTTTGTTCTTAATTGCTGATACACAGGTATTTAGTCGTGGCTCCAGAGCATTCCCTGCTTCCGTCTTTTGTTTCTCCTGTCCAGAGCAAGAGTGTATGTTGATTTTCTTTCTTATGATATCATGTGTCATGACCTTCTTAGCATTTGGAAATTGATAAGCTGATAAATTCTGATTGCAGGTGGATGAGTACAAAGAACTTGCCTCACGTAAGAGTGATCTTGAGAGGACTGAGCTCCAGAAGGAGAAAACTGGTGTCTTCAGTGGGTGTTATGCCAAGAATCCAGCTAACGGGGAAGCAATCCCAATATGGGTAGCAGATTATGTTTTGGGGAGGTTGTATTTGAGCGTACTCTCTATGACTTACTAGTTTAGTCATAAATTTTTAGGTTTCAAATTTCTGGTATTAATATTGGCAAAAATTTGAAGTTCGTTGATTCTTCTTTTAGCTCTCTAACATAAAAGTTTACTATGAACTTATGTTTGGTTTACTTAAATGGCTTACCTAATGTGATTCAAATTTATTAACTTGTGTTTCTGGTACAGTTATGGGACTGGAGCAATAATGGCTGTGCCTGCACATGACCCTCGTGACTATGAGTTTGCAATCAAATACGACATTCCAATTCGTTGGGTTTTGAATCCAGATGGTGAAGAATCTAGGGACTTATTAAAGGCTTATGCAGGCGAGGGAATTGTTATAAACTCTTCGAATTTGGCAATGGGACTTGACATCAATGACTTGCTTAGTAAAGTTGCAGCTTCTAAAGTCATCGAATGGGCTGCAAGAACAGGAAATGGGAAGAAAAAGGTGTTTCCACTGTAAAATTTAAACTTAATGTCAAAGTTGGGTTTGTCTAATTTACTAAATTAACATTGATGATAGATATATGTTGGGCCTTAAACATTGTGCTACTCAGGTGAATTACAAGTTGAGGGATTGGCTTTTTGCTCGGCAGCGTTATTGGGGAGAACCTATCCCAGTTATTTTCTTGGAGGACACTCGAGAGAGTGTTCCACTTCTTGAAACTGAGCTGCCCCTTACATTACCAGAATTGGATGATTTTACGCCCACAGGCACAGGAGAACCACCCCTGTCAAAGGCTGGCTCTTGGGTATACTTTTGGTTCCTTGTGAATATCTTTTTTCTACCCTGCAGTAGGTATGCTCCTTTTTAACAAGAAATATTTTGATGCTTTTATTACTGTTCTTAGGTTAAGACCACAGATCCATTATCTGGAAAACCTGCGAGGAGAGAAACGAACACCATGCCTCAATGGGCTGGTTCTTGCTGGTAACCTATTTTCCCCCTACTTAAAATGTTACTCTCGTTTTTTAGCTCCTATTTAGCACCATTGCGTAAAAAAAGTTGAACAATCTATTTTCTTTATGATATATTTTTTTAATCTCCATTTAAGAGGAAGAAGAGTGGTTCATATATAAGAAATATTCATATATCAAACTAGAAATAGCTTTATTTAAAGGGGGGAGTGATTCATGTACAAGAAGAGCACTATATCTTAAAATCTTAAAGTATTGGGTTATAGATCAAACTTATATATAAACCATTGTTAGTTCTCATTCGTACTTGATTTGGGAATCTCATACTCAACATACCTCTTCATGCTTAGAGATAGACATTTGGTGCATAAAATTTTAGGAATGAACATTTGTGAGTGCCCCCAAGATTGAATATTTGTGGAAATCCATATAATTGATCTAAGCTTACCATGTTAATTTTTCATGTACCTCAATTTTGGAGGACGAGTGATTCATATATAAGAAAGGGCCATAATTGAATGCCTTAAAGTTTTGGGTGAAGATATGGATCGATGTTGTATATAAACCACTCATGTTCCTTCCAAATGGAGATTAATAAAATATTTAACATGGTATCAGAGCCAATCCTATTTCGATGTTGGGCCTTTTAGCATATGTTCAATCCTGTGGGCACCTACAGATGTTCTACAAATGTTCATTTCTGGACTTGAAGGAGGTCTATTAAGTGTTAAACTCTCAAATCGACTAAGAATAAGAATTAAGAATGATTTATATAGAGTTGCTCATAACCTAATGCTTTAGGTTTTGAATTGAGATATGGTACTTTTCTTATATATAAATTACTCTTTCTCCAAAACGGAGGTTGACAAAAATTTAATATGTAATTGAGCTAGCCTAGTTGGATTATTTGGCTCTTTACGTATGTTAATTTTTGTGGCCACCCACAAATGTTAATTTATGCATACATCACATACTAGATGTTCATTCTTGCATCAAGGGTGTGTATCAAATTGTTAAGGGCTTGTTTGTTTTCATTTATGTTTTTGATTTTTTGTTTTTTTAAATTCAATTAAAAAAAAACCCGTTTGTTTGAGTTTTTGGTTTTGGTTTCTTCTAGTTCTCATAATTTATGAAAACTATAAAAAGTGGTTTTTGTTTTTTTTTGTAATCTGATTTAATATAAACTCAAATATATGTTATTTAATATTAATTACTAATAAGAATGATGAATAATTTAATTTAAGATTATATATTAATTATTTAGAATTATGAAAATTTTAATTTTTAAAATAATTTTAGTTTAATAATTATTAATAAATATAATTTAAAATATATTCAAAAATATATATAATTTAAATTAATAATTTAAAAATAAATATTAATTTTATAAATAGAAATTAATATCAGTACTAAAAATATAACCATATTTACATTAACAACCAAATAGGTTTTTATTTTTATTTGAGAAAAACAGATACTAAAATCAGAAAAAAAAACTAAAAACCACAGTAGAAAAACAGAAGTGAAATCAAACGATCTCTAAATTTCTACGTTCATTCCTAGGAATGAGGGGATGTATTAAATTGTTAAATTCCATATTTACCAAGAGCAAAAATTAATAAGGATTTATATACAAAAAATGCCCATAATCCAATGCTTTAAGATTTTAGGTGAAAATATGAGTCACTTTGTATATAAGCTACTTCTCCTCTGAAATGGAGGTTTATGAAAAATTTAACATTCTTTATGCTACACAATACTAAAAAATATTTAATTTGGCTCATCCTTTTTAAAAGGAAAAATAATTGGCAGCTCTCACCTATCTATACCTTTAATTGACAATTGTTTTGCCCTATTATGATGTAACCAAAGCATCTCAAAGCCAAATCCTTGTAATGAAGATGTGAGATGTTTAATTTTTGAATTGTTTTCTAATTTTTAATTGCTATATAAAACCATGTAAAGAATCAACATTTAATGATGAAGCATATTGTTATAGTTAATTGGTCAAATCGTGAATTAACTATCTAGATTGTGAGAGCAACGAAGGAAGAAGAATTAGAGAAGGAGATGAGGAGAGAGTAAGAGAGAGAATTCAAATGGTTCCAAAATAAGAGTAACAAGGAAGAAAAACAAATATGTTATTGCCTGAGTAGCTATTCGTTACACAATGACTATATGAAATGGTAAAAAAAAAATGTTTGCCAATAGACATGAGCCACATATAAGTCTACTACAATAGTATTTAAATAAAACAATACATTTCTTGTTTCCTTAAGGCTTCTTTTGTAGCATCATTCTTTGTTTATTTAGTTATCATTGTTGTTCCCACATTTCATCTTTCAGTTTTTGCAACATTGCTCCTTCCTTCAGGAACCTTGTCCGCAAGGTTAGCTATCTTTTATATAGCTCAGAAAAGAATTCTAGGTTCCATTTCTTTATTGAGCCTTTTGTTGACTAAACCAGAAGTTGTGTTATAGGTTTATTGTTGCGTTTGACTACCCTTCTATCCACAATATTGATGTTGGAGCTTCGATCTATAATATTGGGTGTCGTTGGAAGGTCAAATGATTATGATACTGACTTATGCCTTTACAAGTACCTCTTGAGTTGAGATATGTGTAATGTGGGATGAATTGAAGATTCAGCTAGCAATTGGAGCTTGTAGGCTACCCTTCCCATCTTCTATATGATGTTGTATGGTCCATGGTATAATGGGGATAATTTGTGATTAATCCTCTTCTAAGGTGAATATTGTTTATAGGGTTGAAACTTTAGGAACACTCATTCCCCAACCTCGAACTATTTATTTGTTGTCTTTTTATCTACTTCTTGTTTCATTAGATGCTAGGCTCTTTTGAGATGGAATTTAGCAATTAGTAATGATTCTCGGTCTCATAGCTTGATTCACCAATAAAATTTTGGAATCATCGAAGAAATGTGGTCTGTACACTAGGGGTGGATAACCATACTGAATTTCAAAGGGTGTTAAATTGATAGTTGTGTGATAGGTGGTATTTATACCACCACTCGGCTAGAGTATCCAATCGGACTACTTGTTCGAAAAATCACATAGCAAATAGGTAACTGATATTTTATTTATAGCTTATGTTTGCCCGTTAGACTGGGGATGGTAGGTAGTGGAAAAGTTTAAGCTTACCCCTTGTAGTTTGAAGGTTTTTTACCAAAAAAGCACTCAATAATGATGAGTCTATATCACTCACAATTGCTTCGATCATTCAAGTAGTTTAAAAATGCAATTGATGAACATTTGAGTTATCTTTGGTGTTAAGTAGGGATGCTTAGTAGCAATAAAATGAGAAAACTTGCATGTGAGAACTTGATCGAGATAACTAGGAACAAGAGACTGAACTAGAGTTGTATAGAGCAAGAGAACAAGAAACATATAAAAATTTAGAATTGTGGCTCTCATACCATGTCAAACTTAGAGAACTTGGAGAACCGAAAATTCCTTGTATTAGAAGAGAGCATTCATATATATGCAGAAAAGTCCTACCTCAATAAGGGATATAAAGGAGAAGACCTATTTAAATAAGGAAGAACTAGAATCTTCTCCTTTAATTTAGAGTTGACTACCTAAATAGGAAAACACATAAAATACATTAATTACATCAACAAATCAGTTAATTAAATTAGCAGCTAAATCTTCTGATTAAATTAGTGGCTAAATCTTTTGACAGGTCGAAAGCTTGTTGCTCCTTCTCCCTCCAATTCTAGTTCATAAGCAGTTCAGTCAATGGTTTGGCCGTCTCCCTATAATATTTGATATATCCTTTGTAGTAATTGTGAGTCAAGAATCCCCTTAGCTCTTTGAGGCATCATGTTATGGCCACCTTTTTATAGTTTCTGGCTTCTTATTGTCGGTTGCCACTCTATAATCAGAAATTGTGTGACCCATATAGTTTATCTGTCTTGCTCCAAAAATACATTTGCTTCCCTTCACTAACAACTGATTGTTTTGTTGTATTTGCATGGTTATCCGTACATGCTTGAGATGTTGGAAGGACTTACTATAGATTATGATGTTGTCAAAGAAGACCACGATGAATTTTCTCAAGAAGGGCTTGAAGATCTAATTCATAAGGCTTTAGAAAGTGGATGTACCGTTGGTTAAGCCGAAAGGCGTGATCAAGAATTTGTAGTGTCCTTCGTAGGTTTTGAAGGCTGTCTTTGGAATGTCTTCAAAATTTATTCGAATTTGGTGTCTTGTTTTAGAGCCTTCCTTTGTTTTATGGGAAAACATGAAGATATAATAATTTGAAATCTGTTGTTGAGAATCAGTTGGAGATTTTAATAGGAAAGGGTTTCTGTCAGGTTGCTTGATATTAAGTGTTGTTAACCTTTTCTTTTTTGTAATCGTTGGGTGTAAAGGGCAGTCATGGTTCTTCGATAAATTAACTGTTGTTAGGACACACTTGAGTTTCTTAAAATTGAATTCTTGTTGTTTCCCATTTCCAAAGTGTTTTTGATAGTCTGAGTTTTGATGCTTTTGGTTCTCAAATTCTGATATGATTGATATTAATGGATACTTGAAATTTCATTCTTATATTTTACTTTTGAATCATTGTCAGGTATTACTTGAGGTATATGGACCCAAAGAACTCTAAAGAATTAGTTGATAAGAAGAAGGAGATGTAAGTACAATTTTATTTCTTATATAAAAGTAACCCTGTTCTGTAGGTGCAAATACATGTTTATTATTCCGTTCAATAATCTTTTAGCTACTTTTAGTAATCTTTTCACCTTCAGTTATTGGAGCCCAGTTGATGTCTACGTGGGTGGTGCTGAGCATGCTGTTCTCCACTTACTTTATGCAAGATTCTGGCATAAGGTTTATGGCCCCCATCTGTTGAATTTGTAGGGAACCTTCATAACTTTTGTAATAGCTAATTGAATTTCTATTCTATCTTCTATTCCTCCTCCTTAACTTACTATCGGGTTCCTATTATTTTTGGCTTTCATATTGCCTGTTCATGTTTTGTGCGTCTCTTGTTAAATGAAATTCCAAAAACTCTTTTTTTCCCCTCTATTTTTGTGATTGAAGGCATAGGTTGTTGGTCATGTTTATGCTAATCAAACTAACATGAATTTTATAGCTTATTGAGTAAAATGGGGCTGTTTATGCTGCTGTTTCGATGACATTCAACTTTCATGGATATAGAGTTCAGTAGATAATAATACTTAAATTGGCTGTGAGCTGTCTTCATTCAAATAGATTATTCAATTTTATTTTGTTTCTTTCTGCAAGAAGTAACTTCTGATTGAAATTCTTTTGCAGGTTCTCTATGATATTGGTGTTGTGTCAACCAAAGAGCCATTCAAGCGTGTCATAAACCAGGGAATTATCCTTGGGGAAGTAAGTACGATTTTCCAGCAACAATAAGCAATATTATGAACTTGTAATAACTAGTGTGGCAGGTTCAATACATGGCTTATAAAGACTCGGAAGGAAACTATGTATCTGCTGACTCAGTTAATACGTCAGAAGAAATTCATCAAGAAATAATTCCTGAGGAGAAGGTAAGACCTATATGTATCTGTATTTTACCACATTTGATGCTGATACATTTGTGCAAGAGGAAGGGAATACATTGTTTCATTGTTCTGAGGAGGGCTTTCGTTTCGGTGTTTCAGATAATTGATTCTAACAGTAAACTGTCTATATAGGTGATGAAATCCGGGGATGCATTTGTACTAAAAACTGATCCTGATATTCTTCTGATTGCTCGAGCTCACAAAATGAGTAAAAGTAGGGGAAATGTTGTCAATCCAGATGATGTTGTTTCTGAGTATGGTGCAGATTCCCTTAGGTTATATGAGATGTTTATGGGACCATTTAGGTATACTTCTTAATCATAAGTCTACAGAAGGTGCATGTAGAGGTGCTTGCTTACATGTTGGCTTCTTCCAATTTTGCTTTTAGAGATTCAAAAACTTGGAGTACTAGTGGAATTGAAGGTGTATATCGGTTTTTGGGTAGAACTTGGAGGCTGATTGTTGGTTCACCTTTACCTGATGGTTCTTTCATAGATGGAACAGTGACAATTGATGAGGAACCGACTTCTGAGCAGCTAAAGTCTCTCCATAGATGCATAGCTAAGGTTGTTTATCAGTCTATTAGTGCATTCTCTCTGTTTTCACGATTAGCTTGTCGTTCTCCTGGATTCTTCTTTATGTTTCACTCATTTAGCTATATGGTGCCAGTGCATTTGGGTTTCCATGATACCTTTTGAAGTGTGGATGGAAAGCTTGCTTCAACTTCTTGTTAATGCAGGCAGAAGTCAATAATGGCATGTAGCACTCCATAATGAATCTTCTTGCTATTTAATTTTGGATGACAGGTAACCGAGGAAATTGAAGGAACAAGATTCAACACAGGAATATCTGCAATGATGGAATTCATCAATGCAGCATACAAGGTTTTTCGAGATAACAATTATTTCTTAGCTTCCAAAGACTGGATACTTGGTGCTTGATTTCCTTCCATGCCCAAATAATCTTACCCCTCTCCATATTTCGTATAGTTACTTTTGTTTATCAGCCTTAATTTTCTAGTTGACTTAATGTGCTCTATCGCAATTTTTACATGTAAAAGTGGGACAAACTTCCGAGATCAGTTTTTGAAGATTTTGTTTTATTACTGTCACCATATGCACCTCATATTGCCGAGGAACTTTGGTTTCGGTTGGGGAACTCAGCTTCATTGGCTTATGAACCTTTTCCTGAGGTTATATCTTGTTTCTTTCCTGAGGTTATTCATTGGAATGTTTATTATTTGGTTTCCTCCTCACTTTTATGTTGTTTTATTCATAATCATTGTCGTATTCCTGTTTCTCAACAATCTATGACTTACCGATGTTTTCCATGCCTATACATTATGCAATGGAAACTGCCCTACTTCTGTATTATGTGCTAGCCCTTGTGATAAAAAATAGATGTGTTATTACTATGGAATCGTTTTATATTCTGGTTCTAGAATCCATATGTTGACTCCTGATTTGCAGCTAGAACTTGATAGGTACCTCTTCTAGCTTGGAGGAATGTTGAAGTAGAAAACAAAAAGTAGAATGATGACACCGTCTGCATTCCTAAGTTTGTTAAATTTCTACAAACGCAAATTCTTATGTTTGTCATTGTATTGCAGGCCAATCCTTTTTTCCTGAAAGACTCCAGCATAGTTCTGCCAGTTCAGATCAATGGCAAGACAAGGGGTACCATACAGGTTGGAGAAGGATGTTCAGAGGACGATGCTTTTAGTTTGGCTACACAGGATGAGAAGCTATCCAAGTATCTTGATGGAAAATCTGTCAAGAAAAGAATTTTCGTGCCTGGAAAGATTTTAAACGTAATTTTGGGTCCTCAAAATGTCAAGGCTGGTGTCAGATAATCAATTTTACCGCATACCTGAACTAATGTTGTGGATGCATCTTAAGTGGAAGAATTGTAAAGCCTGTTGAAAATCTTTACTAGTCTACTTCTGGCAGCTGAACTTAAAATGAAAGTTGAAAGAAGCATTCAGAAATAGAAGAGCTGAAAGTTTACCATTTCGAGGATGTGTATAAAATTCTTCTTGAGAGAGGCATATACCATACTTTGAGTATACAAAAGAAAATTTTTGTAGATACAAGCAGCTGAAGAAAGGTTCTTGAGTGCATGTGTTTATCTTGAACCTTAAATTGAGTTAACAAATGCTTCTGTTACGAATTTTCTTGTAAACAAGGGTTGAGTACCGTGGTTGCTGCATGATGTGAAGTCTTTCCAAAGAAACTTTGCTTGTCCATTCACACCAGCACTGCAACTGTCAAAAGATTTACCAAGAGAGTGTAATCAGAACTAGAGTGAAACTTAGTTGCAGGTCCTGGAACATGATTTGAAGCTAAGGGTGACAAAATCGTATAGGTAAATTTCATGATCAGATTGTCTATACATCCAAAGCCTTTTCCTTTAACGGCAACCTCTCAACTACAAGTCTAACAATTCGTCCCTAGTTCTCGTATCAAATCATTCCATGTATCTAGATATATGGTATAACTTCCAATCTTTCATTCCCCTCGGTACATTGGCACAGAATCACAGTATATAGTATGGACGTACAAATGTCACCTCATGTTTGCTTTCATTCGACGGCGCGCCAAGATCCTGACCTTCTTTTCAACAGAATCCATTTTTTTAAATTCGATTTATAATCTCCAAAAGACACCTCACTTCACTTATTCCACAGTACCAAGTTGTGAACATATTCTACCAAGCGTAAACGTCTTGACATTTTACAATTTACAGATTACCGACTGTAGTCTTGTCTTCGCTTCAAGGAGAGAGCAGATATGTGAGACATCCACTTTAATCTGCCACCTCATAAATTTGCTCTCTTTTCCCATATGTTCCTCTCTTCGAACCTGTTCATGCTTCAATGTACTATTCTCCATCTAAGGTTTTCTTGTGTCTTCCATATTTAGATAAAAGCCCACTGAACTAGTGCCTTTGTCGTTTGTTTATCAAAGTTTTGCGATTTGGGTATTGGATTTTGATGAAAAAGATTGCGACTTTTGCAGGAAGAACCATGACCAAGAAAGCTCCAGCACTACCCGTACGACATCTCTTTTGGTTTGGTTGGAAAGTGCTTGTTATTCTCTCTGTCACTCTCTGTTTGATCGCTCTGCTCAGACTCCGTTCTCAATCCAATTTATCGTCTTCAGATTCATTTTCTCCTGCAAGATCTCGTCTTTCTCGTGTTGCTTTCGAGGGACTTCCTAAAATCGCCTTTCTTTTTCTTGTTCGCGGTAACCTCCCTCTGGATTTTCTATGGGGCAGCTTTTTCGAGGTACTATTTTTTATAGCTTTGAGTACGAATTTTTCGTCAGTTTCTTGAAAAAAAGGACAAAGAGAATGATGAGAGTTGGTATTGAAACGGAGTGGTTTCCAGAACGCTGACGTGTCGAAATTCTCGATTTATATTCACTCGACGCCTGGGTTTGAGTTCGATGAGTCAACCTCAAGGTCTCATTTCTTTTACGGTCGGCAGTTGAAGAATAGTATACAGGTGATTCTCTTATAGCACCAAACAAACTTGCAGGTTCTGCCCTCTTTTTCTTTTTCTTTTTTTAAGTTCGTGATTAGGTATATGGTCTTTTTTATTTGATTTGCTATGTTTTTTTAATTGCCGCATGGAAGGTTTGATTAATTCCTTCTTCTGCCTTGGAAACTGAAACTTAATTAAGAGTATCTGCAGTTAGTATTTTATCATAGCAGTTTGATTAAATTTGATTCAACTTCTTACCTTTCCTAAAATCTCTTTGAACGAAATCTTAGGTGACTTGGGGAGAATCGAGTATGATTGAAGCAGAGCGGTTGCTGCTTGCAGCTGCTTTGGAAGATCCTGCTAATCAGAGATTTGTTCTTCTCTCTGACAGGTTGTTTCTCTTTTGCTATGTCATCAATCTATCTCTTTACTTGTTGAGGGGCTTTTCCCTGGATTAGTAAGTGGATTTCGAGTGCCTGAGTAGGTGACGTGGAGAAGTTATTTGGTTTCAAAATTAGGACATCCTCTGCAAGTCAGAATAAATCTTCTTACTTTTTTGGGGGTGGAGGTTTAAATGCTGAATTAGTATGGTCATTGGTTATAATTGAATTAAGTGATTTTCTGCGTTGCAGTTGTGTGCCTTTGTACAACTTTAGTTATATATACGACTATCTGATGGCTTCTCCAAGGAGTTTTGTTGACAGGTAGCTAGAACGCTTAGCTCTTTACTATTATTTTTGGTGTCTTACCAACAGTTGCACGAAAATTTGAAGTCTTAAGATTTAACAGTTGCTTTATCCTGCAGCTTTCTTGATGCAAAAGGAGGTCGCTATAATCCAAAGATGTCACCTATTATACCTAAGAAAAAATGGAGAAAAGGCTCCCAGGTGCTTCTTCACTGATTTGTATACCAATATATCGCACTAAAGAATGGCTAATGGATTATGTTACTTGAACTCTGAGTTGATTATCGATGAGGGTTGTTTAACCTTATAACTGAAGAAATTTACAGCTTGTGGCCTCACTGATATCAATTTTATAGAAAGCTATTTCTTATGAAATTGGTGCTTATTTTAAACAAGAAATGAAGTGCTATCATGATATGAGAATGCTTTACAATCAGTCAAAATTGTGATTATTGGATTTCTCTACAATGAGACATTCCAACAAGTTAATTACAGTTAAACAAGTTCTATCAGTTGACACCATAGAATAAAACCTTCAACTGATTTATGCAGATCATTATCTTGTCAGAACATGGTAAAAATTGATGAGTGAACATTGCAAAACTATAGTAGTGCATTTGATCGCTTACATTTGCTAGAACAATTTCCATGGCATTTTTTTTTTTTTTTTGCCTCTTCTCAAAACTGGCATTTAGTATTGAAAGTATCAGATGCCAGACTGATAATTTTTAGTTTAGCAGTATTTGTTGAACCTTACAACTTAAAGATGTGATCCTACAGTTGTCTGCTTAGGCTTAAGTTGATCTTTCTTAGTTTTTGTATTAGCAATCCGTCAACTAACATAAAGCTTGATATCAGTGGATCACATTGGTGCGAAGTCACGCGGAAGTAATTGCTGATGATGGAGTTGTATTTCCCATCTTTAATAACCTTTGCAAGGTAAGCTGTTGCATCTGGGGCCTGATACATTATTTTGAGATGAATTTACACATCTTCCTGTTCATTGAAGACAATAGTATCCTTGTGTCTTTGAATATGGAACAGTATTAACATTTCATTAGCAATCTGAGCATTCATATGATAACATTTCTCTGCAATTTTATCGGAGGATGTTAGACTGTAGATAACTTGCATAATGTGAAATTACTGACAAAATTATCTGCATCTTATGGCAACATTATCTATCTCTGCAGCGGCGTCCGCCCCTTGACGTTGGAAAGGGAAAGCTGAATATTGTAAGTTTTACTAAATTACTTACCTGCATAATGAAGATTTAAGTAATCTAATTAAAGAAAAACTAATTTCAGATATTCGAAAATTTGATGTTGTTGGCTGATCGTTTATGGGACTTGCTCTGTTGAACCCTTTCTGTCATTCCCTTTAGTTTTGCTAACTGATTTCTCATTCTCCCGAAATGTTTTGTTTTGTGGGCCTATTATTTAAAATCAATAAGACTGTTTCAGTGCTTGTATAACCAAATTAATGAGATGCATGCTACAAAAGGAACATAAAGTTCACATGTTTACCAGCCGTAAATTTTCACAGAAAGGTAAACTGAGATAGGACCTCTAGTCACGACTTCTATATAGTAGTTTCTTTATTATTTGTTTTTTTAGAAGGAACTGATCTATTAATCGAACCATGCATAATTAAATGCAGAAACTTCAGAAGCAGCATAACTGCATCCCTGATGAGCACTATGTTCAAACGTTGCTAACTGTAAGTCCTTTTTAGATTTCTTATTTCTCAAGTTGAACACTTCCTGCAACTCTGTAACTGGTATTGTCCTTTTCTCTTGTTAATGCAGTCCTTAGATGTAGTCTTAACTGGGACTTTTCTTTCTCTTGAACTTGTTTATTTTAGATGAGTGGGCTGGAAGGTGAACTGGAAAGAAGAACATTGACTTATACAGAATGGAACATGTCTGCAGCTAAAATGGATAACAAAGGCTGGCACCCTTTCACATTCAACTATGGAGATGCAGGCCCTAAGAAGATCAAACGGATAAAGGTTATTATTTTGGCTCCTTTCTTCTCTTATTACTAAGATTAATGGGTTATATGTGTAATATGACGCTTTCATCTCCATAAGAAGGGCATGTAAAGAATTCATTTTGAACAACCTGGAGAGTTGAGCTATCTGGCTACTTCACCCTTGCTCTTCTGATTGCTTGATTCAACAGGACATCAATCATGTATACTATGAGACTGAGGACAGAACAGAATGGTGTCATACTAATTCAACGTCTGTTCGCTGCTTTCTATTTGCGAGGAAGTTCTCTCGAGGAGCCGCCATGCGCCTTTTGAGTGAGGGTGTTGTTGGTCCCTTTGATGCATCTGCATTATTAGCCACACCTGCATAACATAATACGCAACACTATCTAATCAAATCCTAGCCATCAACTGATCCTAGGTCGGTTACACAGTTACAATTATACACATATCTTACAGAAATCGGAAGATAAGGGCATAGAGCAGCGATTCGTTCAAATTTTGATGAGAATGAAATCGGAGATCATTTATTCTATAATCCTCGATACCATTAGTATTTAGCCTAGAGTTTATCTGATGTCTCAATGTAATTAAAGCAGAATTAGTTTCATGGGAGGTCTATTCTATGTATCCCCTGCCTATGGCGGTGGTTTTTGTTAAAATTTTCTCTTGTAGACTTTCTAGGTTGTGAATATGCTTATATTATTTGATGTCCATCTACATGGGGCGCGAGATCGATGTTAGGTCCATTGGCAGATTGGCTTTTAGTACAACCTCGCAGAATCTCTCCTCTTTTAGATAACCCCTTCTTTAACTACATAACCTAGCTGGAGTTCCACTTACTCTTAGTTTAAACTAAACTAATGGTCAGGTTAACCTGAAGAGCCTCCAAATGTTATTAGCTTTTTGTAATTTACATCCCACAACTCTTCTTTTCCTTCACGGTGCGATACAGAATCTTATTATTGGAAAAACAGCATAGAATTTTCTCCGAGGTGAGTGAGATTTGGGAACAATGAACTCCTTCACTTGCGTTTGAACTCAAGTGGTAGAGTAAAAGTTGCCGTGAAGCGGAATCTGCTGCAGGTGAGATTTATGCTTCACACGTCTGAAAATTTCCAAAGCTAAAGCGGTGAAAAATAGAAGTACAAGGAACCCTACATAAGCCCATTTCCATTTTTCTGCATGACCTTGTAGGCCTACCCCAATGAAAATGTTTGTTATGATCATAACAATCAATGCATAGCCTAAAACTTGGTGGCATATCTCCCACACCCTTCTGAATTCGTCCTCTCTCTTTGGTTGCAAGCAAAGACCAAGCATCTGTAGATGTATATGTACAATCAGACATGTAATAGATCATGAAAGATTTATGCAAGTATTAGCAAAATGCTGGAAAGCTTACCTGTACAGTTGCGAACGTAAATATTACAATGTCAAGAATCCGGTGAGCTTTCGAGTTGTGCTGCTTGGAAGAGCTACCAAGCAAGATTCCAGTGGCCCAGCCAAGTGCACCCACGACATATCCCAGAGTCTGGCACGAAATGTGAATGTTGTACCACTCCTCGCATTTCAGGGGAAACTTTCGAAATGATCTTGCAACAATTGCCCCCAAAGGCAACAGAGTTCCCCATCCTATGATCTTTAGCAGCAAAGGAACCTGTTTTTGTTCATGACTCATTCTTCAATGCCCCCAAAAAAAAAAAAATCTTTGCTATCGTGAAAATGCACAAGAAAATCAAAGTTGTTCTTCTTACACTCTTGAGGGGATGCTTGGGGTGCCTACCGCGTTGACGCTTTGGAGATCTTAGGTTAGTTGTTACTCCATTCTCCATTTCGTGAACAAAAATATTATCCCCAACTTGACCTGCATGATTTTGTGTGTCTGCTTCCAATACAGAGACATCCACATTGCATGAACTTGATTCTGCAGTAATAGCAGGCGAATAAAATGTAAGGCTGACCAGGATTACTTGCCAATAAACATTCATAGTCTTTGGGGGCAAACCTTGCGTAAATTGAGGACCGCATAATGCAACAACATATATGACTCTGTCAGGAGTTCATGGTTATCTCACAATTTGTTTCATAAACTAGGTTTCCACCCCCAAATTACTATGTGTACTGGTTGTTTAGAATATGTTCTTTTCTTGTCAGCTTAAAGAATCCTGTCTGACTTGCTTGAACAGCACAAATCAAATCAGATATTATTCTGATCTTTATCATGTACCTGTCTGCTTCTAATTATTCTAAACCTCTTTTTAACCTTGCGTTTTGGCCCTAAAGGAGTTCAAAATGATCATTAGGCAATAAACATGTGATGATAGGAACATATCAAAGTTAATTAAAATCAATTCCAGGTGCATTAAGCAGGACATTTTGATCTATAAATGGCAAAATAAGAGTTTAAAAGAAGCATACGATCATTTTTGAGGCCTTAAAATCGTGGCTGAGAGATTGCCATGAATGGCATGAGAATAATTATTCTGCAATATGTTTCATATTAAATGTTATCTGCAACCTACTAGTTAAAATATCGGACCAAAAGTAGTGAGGTTTTCTGTTCCTGCATGCTCTTCCTACTAGAAGCAGTAACTTTTTACATTTTTACTAGTCAATAATGATTTTAGATTATTGCATATAGGCCTAATTGGCCCCTTACGGTAAAATTCTATATACAAGTATGTATGCCCCCCAGTCAATTTATAACAAGGCAACCTTTGATTGGCAGAAAACTTGTCGAAAGTATTGGCCAAGTTTTGTTGGTAGCCCAACTTTCCTTTGCATCTAATCAAGTTATTTCTTCTTTCAGTAATATACAAGTAGTCTCATTGAATCAAGGCAACAAAGGAAAAGAAAGACTTGTAAATCAATTCACCGACTAATGTCAACTTTCGTTTATATAAGAGCTGTGCTCTCCTAACAAATTTACCTCACTTTCTCAAGTCTTCGTATAAGCTTTCCTTCAAATCAATAACCATGACGTTTCTGAAACTAATGTTTTCTTTATTAACAAACAGTGGTTCTGGTTGGAGCTCTGCATCTAGATAATCATGTCCAGAAATCTGTCACGGTGTCTGAATTTTCCCTGCCCGAAATTGATCAAGTAAATTCGATCACATCCTGGCACAGCAGACCCTCAGAACCAACATCACATGCAATAAGTTCCCTCGTGTCAGTCGTCTGAAGAACAGTCCAGGTCCCGATTGGTGCAGGAAGAAATGTGTAAATGTCAAAAATGATCGTTTGAACTGTGGAATATGTAGATAAAACTGCAGGTACACTGAGATATGTTGCAGAGGAATGTGTGAGAATGCTTCGTTTGACAAGAGACGTTCTGGTGGGTGCAACAGTCAGTGTAAGAAAGGGGAATTATGTACAGTTGGGATCTGCGGAGTGTTTCAAGGACTGACGATTACGTATTTCCAGTACGTAAGTGTACCTGCAATTTTCTTTAATCAAAACGTTCGACCCTAAGAATCTATTATTATCAGCAATATATTGTATTTAGTGCCATCTAAATTTAATATTATCAACTTGAGCTTTTCTAAGTTTCTGTTTTTATTTTAAATAAAAATAAAAATCTGTTTAATTGTTAATATCATCTGTCAAATTTTATTTGAAATTCATATATTTTAAAAATATTTTAAATTAAATTAAATTTGTTAATAATTATTTAATTAAATTATAGAAAAATATTAAGTAAAATTAAATTATTTATAATTCTTTCTAGTCAATCAGTCAAAATTAAATAAATCAAAACATATTTGCCTGTGTTCAAAATACTGAGTGTTGATGTTATTGTTATTGTTGTTGTTGTTGCATGTCTGTAAGAATTGTTAAACTTCTAATTAAAATATTGCACTACTTACCTGCATATATCATTATATTATATTGCTTACAATTTTCAATTTTTTTGAGTAATATTATTTTATTGTTAATAAATATTAATAATTAGGGATAGTAGCCAACTTAAAATTATTATTCTTATCTTATTAATATCAAACTTTTAGGTATGTTTATCTTTTTATATCCAAAAAGATAATTTATAGAGTTCTGATGCATTAACTACATATTTAAATAAATTTATAAAGAAGGCAAATGAACAAATATGAAAAATCATAGATAAATGTCAATTATAATTAACCTTAAGATTATTAAGCACACTTATCACTAAAAAAATATCAAATTAATTATAAATTCTTTAATATCAACTTTTGGCAATGAATTCAAAGTTTAGTTGCCAAAAGTCTATATTTGGCGACGAATTACCTATTTCGTCGCAAAAGGTTTGTATTTCTTGCGACAGTATGCAATTTTCGTCGTCAAACGCTCGACCTTTGGTGACGACAGATGCAAACCGTCGCAAAATTAGGCATTGCTTTAGCGATGACATTATTTAATGTCACCAAAACCACGACTTTGGGCGATGAATGTTGAAATCGTCACCAAAAGTCAATTAGCAACGATTTCCAATTCGTCGCAAAAAAACGTAACTAATAGTTTGTTATGTTGTAGTGATACGTGTTTGTCACATCAATAAGAAGATATTAATGTCGGGCTAGATTTGAAAAAAATCGAAAGTTTGATATTTAATTATCACTTTTTAAAGTTTGGATTATAATTGCAAATTTGAGTAAAGTTTAATTATTTTTTTAATAAATAACCCTTTATTTAAAGCATAAAAAAAATCATGATTTGGTAGGGTGGAGATACTAATTTATTTAAAGCAAAACGTTATTGAATGATTACTAATTAGTCATTGGTCATGGTTCAACAATCTTATTCATACACAAATTACTTGGTGCTTTGGAACCTTTTATGATATCTAGTCAGGTAAACAATGAACATGTTATTCCCAGGGTGGATGATAATGCAGGAGGAATATGAGAATTTATGTAATCCGAATTTTCCATCTCTTACATTGAAATACTTGAGTACATAAGTATTTATAAAATTCAAGTATTTATAATTTTCAAAAGACAATTCTAGTCCAATTAATAACTTCCAAGAAACACTTATAAATACATGAATGACACATAATAATTTAAGATTTTAAAAGACTCCTCTAAAAAAATATCAAAATTTGAAAAGTCTTCAGCCATTCCAATTCGAAGGTTGTTTTAATTTCCAACAGATAACTTGCAAATATGTCTTGATAAAATTAATTACTACTCATACAATGGACGAGAGCAAATAGCATCAACGACATAATAAGACCTTTGATACGTGAAAATGTACGCTATCCCGGTTAGAAATTCATATTAGTGGACTAATATAATCACAACTTAATTCCGTATGCCTAACCACAATTGAATTGCCTAATGTATATTTAATAACCATAATGGGATAGTTACTTTGCTAATTACATTTGAGGCACATGGTAGTACCCTAATTATTATATGTTGGCCCATTAAACTATAGTCCATGTCATCCAATTAATAATGTAATAATTAGCCCATTCTATCCCTTAGGGTAGAATATGTCATATACATGACATAAGGTGAGATTGTTAGGACATATACATTGTTGTGATGGGTGAAAGTGAACAAGGGTCTTCTACCATTGAGCTCTCTTGCAAAGTTTGTATTTTCTCTCTTTGATAGGTTGTTGGAGCACATGGAAATGGTGCAAATGCCAAGTGTTGGAGGTATGCAGTGACGAAGCCAGGAATTTGTTTCAGGGGGGGCAATGTATATATATATTAATAATGGTAAACATTTATCCAATCCACCATGGGCAACGACATTCTTTTAGGGTGGGTAACCTCTATATGCATATATATCTTCTTTTTTAAAAAAAATTTGAGCCCACCCTCCCTTAACAGTAGCTTCGCTACTGGAGGTATGTCTCTTTAATGTTTGTGATGCTCTAAATAAAATAGATCTTGGTTGTTGGATGTGTTTAATGATGGATTTATGCTTAGTAATTGGTATCAGAGCATCAAGTCATTTGATTTTAGGGCTCCATTTTCGATTGTTTAAAGGATTTTCGGTTGAAATCGATTTGTGTTCAAACAACTTCGAAATGATGTATTAGTGGTCTAGAAGAGTTGCTTGGCTATTGTCATTGTGTTTTAACTCTGTTTTGGAGAAAGAATCACGTTTTTTGGGTGTGTTTTTCGTGTTTTATCTATGGCCGAAATGGGTTTGTTGCTTTCTTTATTTTGGAGCACCTTTGGCTGAAATGGATGATGGAAATTCATAGATCGTGAAAAATGGAAGAAAACGCCTCAAAAATCGACGGAAAAGGAGGTCGGAGGAGGGAGATCCATCCGGGTAGGACCGACGGGTCCGCGGGTCGACCCGTCGACCTAGCTGGAGGTCAGGGACGACGCGGAATGGCGTCGTCCCGCGCCTGGCGCCAGCGGGTCCCGCTGGTCGCCCGCGTGCCGACCCGACAGGGCGGGGCGCGAGTGCCGCCACACGCCCGA
>JAOQMQ010000002.1:14040506-14056547 GCA_027563845.1 Erythroxylum subrotundum | reverse complement strand
TATATCACAAAGATATATAAATGGTATTATATCTGTGATACAGGAAAAAAATAAATAGCAAAATTTAATATCTAATAATAAAAATAAAAAACAAAGAGTGAAAATATATTAAAAAATCAGAAACTTTACCTTTAAATTATACTCAAAACTCAGAAGACAGAATCGTAAAATTTTTTGTTGCTAATTTTTGAATTGGAGTACTTTAAATACATATATTGATGAAAACAAAAAATTTAGAAGGTAAAAGTACACTTAAATATTTCAAGACTATTTATAAGTACGAGGATCACAAAATTACCTTTACTTCAAAAAAAAAGTTATAAATGACTTTAACGTTACAAGCAGAGTTAAAACATCAGTGTTTTAAAGCAGAGTAATGTTTTGTAACCCAAAAAACACGCAGAGTTAAGCTTGTTTGATAACAACTTAGAGAGGGGGTTGTTGAAATGGAGCCCCCTCTCATAGTGGGCCCTGGGCGGGTGTCCCTATTGGCCCCTGCCCAGGGCCGGCACCGGATGTACTCCTAATTATCTTATCTATAAATGGTTTAGTCTTAATATATTTGAAGACATACTTTTGGTTACTATTGATTAAGGCATCCCATGTTAGAGAGAGATACAGATTGGTGAAAATATAAAATTGAAGATCTAAGTCTGAATAATTCGGTAGAAATCCAACATTGCAGATATGATTTACATCTTTGTTTGAAGACAATAGAGAGGGTCAAACCTAGCCTGTACATAATAATATCTATATTTGGTAGTCTGATATGACTTTAGAACAAGTGCTTTCCTAGCGGTCTCCCAGTTGCCAAAACAGCTGCGTGCCCGGAGTTTCCCCAGAAATTAAAACAAGCAAACTATATATGTCAACATCAGATTCAACTTTCCACATATGAACCCTAATTTAGTACCACACTCATGCTCTATTTTGTTTTTTTTTTCTTGTTCTCATTTCATCATCATAACTTGCAGAGATTCGTTAAAATGTACAAGATAATATGGGAATGATAACAGCATCATTAAAATGATAATGACCATCTCCAGAAGGAATAACAAAATATTGCAATTGATTCCATTCGTTCTCCGCAAGATGATTGAAAAGAGTCTTTGAACAGTCACAACATGTATAACTACTACTCATCGGAATATCAGAAATTCATGTGTACAAGAGTTTCCTAAATGGAACTAATGCCTTTAGAAAAGGACTTAAGAAGCATGAAAAACTCTAAAACTGAAGAAACTACACGGAAACAAGATGAGAGTTTTTGAACGAGAAAGATGAGAAGAAGGAGAATCTAGCTACTGTCGTCCATTAGAATATCTAGTCATCAGTTAACTTTGCAACTTGGTACTAACGAACTTTAAATTCTTACCCTTTACTTTATATTTTAAGAGAACAATTAATATTTTCATTTATAAAACAAAGCTTCCCGAAGAGGTCTGTAGAATATTTTATAATTTTCATTTAAAAAATAAAGCTTCCCTAAGAGGTTGACAGAGCAAATATACGCAAGATAGGGGTGAATTGTGTGTGACTAAAATTTTTTCACAAATTACTTTCAATTCGTATAATAAAAAACATGTTCTAGTTAACGGATAAAAAACAGGAGTCTGTTCAACGATAAAACTTTTTAAACGATAGGAGTCTGTTAAGCAATAGGAGCCTTTTATGGGATAAGACCATGCTTAAACAAAATGAGCCTACTGAATGATCAATCCTATTAAAACAATTTAAAAACAGAAGACGCCTGTTAAAAGTAAAAGAAACCGTCAAGAAGTTAAAGACAGAAGGGACCTATTATAGAAGTGAAGGAATCTCTTACTGAAATCTCTTGCTGAAATGAGCACACACACAATATAATGCAGAAATATAAAAGATAAGGAGGGAGAGAGAGAGAGAAGGACGCAGTTGATTTATACTGGTTCGGCTTATAACCTAAGCTTACATCCGGTCCCTAAGTATCCAACTTGAGTGTTTCATTATAAAATCAAGTAGAAATTTGACAAGCCTTCCCAAACTCACAAGTTAATATTTTTCAAGGTTCTTTAACCTTCCACACTAGTAATATTTCACTAGCCTATACAAGCTCTCAAATAAAAATGAGATTTGCTCGATATGTGCTTCAGTAATCTCTCTTAACAGAATTTTACTTTCTAACACACAAGAGAATATTTACAAAGATATCACTTTCAAGAATGTATATGCTTTTGATGAGTTTTGACAATGTAGCTTTGCAAGCTTTTGTATTATTCAGTTGTTGTTCACAGTGGCAATTGCCCTTCCTTAAATAGTCAATTTCTTCAACTAACTATTGCTTCACTTGTATCTTTAGTCAATTAGATAGATTTAAATCTAAATAACTTCGATGTCATCTTTGTCAAAAATCTTCCAGTAATCATGGGGCTAATATATGTCCTTCAGAATTAGTAAGATCCTTTCGGATAAACCATTTCTAATAAGGTAAGTTCAAAATGAAGGTTCCTGTAAGAAAGAAAGCATATTTCTTATGATTTTATTCCTTTTGAAAATAAGACTGTTAATTATACAAGAAATACATCCAATTTAAATTTTGAAATATTATACATTTATCATCAAAATCATTAATCATAAACCTTGAGCTAACAATCTCCCTTTTCTGATGATAACAAGCAATAATAGATATATTTTTCAAAATTAAAGAGAGATAATAGATGATTTTGAAAGATATCTGTAACTTTTATATGTTCAGATATAATTAAAAGAAGCATGTCTCTTAAGAAAGGAACTTATCGTTTATATATCACAGATTTTCACAAGTTTAACAACATAATCAATTACATCAAAAAAATATTTCCGCATAAATTCTCTCCCTTTGTCGTTATCAAAAAATAATAAAGTATATAAGGAGGAAGTGAGAAAAAAAGAATGAAATATGAGAAAAAGAGTAAATACTGCATCAAACAAAATATATAAGCCAAGCAGAAAGTAAATAGTAATAGAGTTATTTAAGTGATTTAAGGATTCTTTTGAGCAAAATATGCATGTCAAGAAGATGATTATACATGTTATCTATTTGTTCTCACTTTTATTCTTGATTGAATTGAATATCCTTCAACTGTTGTTGAAGATTTGCACTATTTTCATCCTGAGGAGGGACAAGAGTATGTTGGTCTGGAGCAGGATCTAAGTTTCCTACTACTCTTTCAAATCTTTTGTTTACCCAGACATTGGTTTGCAATCTGTATCCAAATTGATAGGGAATGGAAGGGTGAAACTTAGTCGGTGCATACCAATTCAGATTTGCAAAAGGAACTCCATAATGGTTGAAAATCTTGGTGGGCAACATGCTATAAGGTAGGCAATTGTTTGTATTCTTATGATTCCCCTTATCCACCATGAACCTCAAGATCAAAATTAGAAGATTCATTATGTTCCCTTTTAGCAAATTTTATACCACATAAGTATCCTGTAGGTTGTACCTTTCAACTGAGCTACTTTTGGGAAAAATTGAAGTAACTAAAAGCGATGCAAGACATCGTGATATTAATTCTAATTGTCTGCTCCAGGGTCCCCTGCTTAAGGTTTTTGAACAACTTCGACTAACTCCAGATCATCAACATCCCACTTATGACATGGAAAACTAGTTCTCCCATAGGAGCTACTTCCAATATATCTCCTAAGATTTCCTTTGAAATTAAAATTTCGCATTCATTCACCCATGAGACAATGGCTAGTTTTCCATTAATTTCTTCCTTTTTCATATGTGTGTAGAATATCCTGACTAGCTCATCGCATATTGTCTCATTTAATTTCAGAAAATTTTCCCACCCAATGGTAACAAAGTAATGAGAGATAGGTATACATATGTCATCAAACATCATAGGAGGCAAGATCCACCCAGCAACCACCTTTCTTTTCTAGTACTACATTTTATAGCGAACTTCAATTTCCACTGATTGAAAATTTTTTGGTGGTATTGATGTCTTTCCTTTTGTACAACTATTTTTATCTTCTTTGCCCTTTTTCTTTAGGAATCATCTCTTCATGAAACAACTTATTTCTATCAATATTTTCTTCAGTCACGTGTGCTTTTTCCTTCTTTATTTCTTCTATTTTTCTTTTCCTGGATTCTTCTTCCTCTCTTGTTTTCATCATCAGGGTTCTCTTTTTGTTCATAAATTTTCTCGGCTTGCTTTGAAAGATTTCCTTTGGTTCGTGGTTGTCTAATCAACCGAGGATGTTCTTCAACTGAATCATCATTTATGACCAAGTGTACTTCTGATACTTGAGGCTTGGAAGAGATAGGTTCAGTAACATAAGCTTCACCATGACTATCAGTAGAAGTTAGAGTTTTCTTTTGACCTTTTAATCTAGTTCGTGCCATTATAAAAGCAATGAATGAGGTTTAGAAGATTTGAGATGAAAAACAGAGAGTTGGAATGCAGAGAGTCAAGAGTGGCGCTTTCAATAACAATAAGGGTAAGTAGAGGAGAGAAGTATGTTTCTAGTATATTAGGCATTTCTTAAGCGTTAATCCCGTGTGGAGATGAACGATCGTACGCTAATACAAGAAATGTGATCATTTGCGTATTTTCTGACAGATTCATACAACATCTTATCAGAACTTCGCGCACGTCTTTAAATGTTGTAACAAAAAAAAACAAAGGAAATTACTTTTTTAATGCAAGTTTAATCTTGCTCTATTAAATCAAGAGAAGCCTTTTAAAATGAAAAGGCCTTCTAAACTCTAAGGAGCCTACCAAAATAAGAAAGTTTCTATGGAATCAGAATAGAAGGAGCCTGTTAAACGGAATGCAAAGACAAGTAGCAAAGAATATTCATGTAGAAATAATATCAGAGATTTTGCACATACCAAGCTCTTTTCTTATCACTCAAAATCTATCTTCAGAGAGTGGCTTGGTGAAAATGTCAGCTACTTGATTCTCAGTATTAACATGTAAAAGATCAATGGTTCCTTCTAAAACAAGATCTCTAAGAAAATGATGTTTGATTTCTATATGCTTAGTCCTAGAATAATGCACAAGATTTTTAGAAAGATTTATGGCACTAGTATTATCACATAATATAGGAATATGAGAAAAGTTTAGAGAAAAGTCCTGTAGTTGATGCTTCATCCATAAAATTTGAGCATGACAGCTGGCAACTGCTATGTATTCCGCTTTAGTTGTCGAAAGTATTGTGCAATTTTGCTTCTTGCATGACCAAGATATTAGACATCCTCCAAAAAATTGACAATGACCACTTGTACTTTTTTGATCGACTTTATCACCTACATAATCTACATCACAATAGCCTACTATGTCAAATAAATCGGTTTTTGGATACCATAGTCCAAAATCCATAGTTCTGTGAAGATATCAAAAGATTCTTTTGACTGCTTGAAGGTAGCTTTCTTTTGGATTTGATTAAAAGCATGCACAAAGATACATATTAAGCATAATGTTTGGTCTTGAGCTTGTAAGATATAGTAGTGATCCAATTATTCCTCTATACTTTGTCTCATCCGTAGCTTTGCCTTCTTCGTCTTTATCAAGTTTAGTTCCTGTGTACATGGGAGTACCTATCGGTTTGGCATTCTCAAAATGATATTTCTTGATGAGTTCCTTTGTGTATTTGTCTTGGCTAATAAAGATTCCTTTTTTTGTTTGTTTGATTTGTAATCTGAGAAAGAATGATAATTCTCCCATCATGCTCTTTTCAAACTCCCCCTGCATTAATACTGAGAATTCTTCACAGAAGGATGGATTAGTAGCACCAAATATTTTGTCATCAACATATATTTGCACTATGAGTAAATCATTCTCCTTTCTCTTAATAAGTAAGGTTTTATCGACCTTTCCTCTTTCAAAGTTATTCTCAAGGAAAAAGTTACTTAACCTCTCATACTATGCTCGAGGAGCCTGTTTTAAACCATACAGATCTTTGGATAAGTTCTTCAGGTAATTCGAATGGTTTTCATCTTCAGAACCTGGGGCTTACTTAACAAATACTTCTTCGTTAATGTAACCATTTAATAATGCCCTTTTAATATCCATTTGGAACAACTTGAAGTTTCTGTAGCATGCAAAAGCAAGTAAAATTCTAATCAATTCCAATCTAGCAACAGGTGCATAAGTTTCATCAAAATCAATTCCTTCCTGTTGATTGTAACCTTGAGCTACAAGTCTAGCTTTATTTCTTACCCATTTTCGTCAAGTTTGTTTCGAAATACCCAACGAGTTCCAATTACTGATTTGTTTTGTGGATGAGGCACCATATTCCATACTTTGTTCTCTTCAAACTAATTTAGCTCGTCTTTCATAGCTGAGACCCAATTTTCATTAGTAAGAGCTTCTTTAATAGATTTTGGTTCTAAATGTGAGATGAGAGCCACAAGGTTGTTCTTGAACGATGATCTTGTTCTTAAACTTTCAGAGGGATCTCCAATAATATATTAATGTGTATCAAGTCCTCTCCATTCTCTTGGTGTTTTTCGTTGTATAGGTCTCTGCTGAGATGAAGGAGCCTACTCTGTTCTAGCTTCAGAAGGACCTTAATGATTTTAGGATCCTGAAGGTATTATAGGAGTAGTTTGATTGTCCTATGTATTTTTAGGAATCAAATGATACTCTTCATCATCTGAGTCAGTTGCTGTTGTCAAAGGTAATGCTTTATCAAATACCATATGTATTGATTCTTCTATCTTCTTTGTTCTTTTATTATATATTTTTAATCCTTTACTAGTGGTACTGAAGCCTAAGAAAATAACTTCATCTCATCTCGCATCAAACTTTCCTAGGTTTTCTTTTCCATTGTTTAGGACGAAACACTTGCAGCCAAATGCTTGAAAGTAAACACCATTTGGTTTTCTTCCTTTCCACAGTTCATATGGTGTCTTTTTTAGAATAGGTCTTATAAGATATCTGTTAAGTACATAACATATCATGGATATTGCTTCTGCCCAGTATCCATGAGGTAGTCCACTTTCACATAGCATAGTCCTAGCCATATCAACTAACGTTTTGTTCTTTATCTTTACAACTCCATTTTGCTGAGGCATCCTTGGATAAGAAAAGTTGTGAGTTATACCATTATTGTCACAGAATTTTTCCAACTTTTTGTTATCGAATTCTCCTCTATGATCGCTCTGAATTGAAGTGATGCAGTACCTTTTTTCTATCTGAATTTTCTGCAAAACTTCTCAAACACTTCAAAAGCGTCATCCTTATTTAATAAGAAATAAACCCATGTAAATTTAGAGTAATCATCTACTAGAATAAAATCGTAATGTTTACCACTAAAACTCTGAGTCCTAGTGGGACCGAATAAATCCATGTGCATGCATAAGTTCAAATGGTTGGTTAGTAGACATAATAGTTTTAGGAGGAAAGCTGCTTCTGACTTGTTTACTTTTTAAACAAGCCTCACAAACCTAAATGCTTTCGAACTTTAAGGTTAGTAGTCTTCTTACTAACTCGTTTTTGGACAATTTTGATAAAATGCTCATGTTGACATGTCCAAATCTTCTGTGCCAAATAAACGAATCATTTTCTAGAGAGACAAAACACTTAACACTTTGTGAGGATATGTCTTCTAGTTAAGCACAATATATATTCTGATTTCTAGGATTAACAAACATAATATTATCATTATGAATATCAATAATTTCACAATGAGATGCATAGAAAATGAATTTATAACCCTCGTCACACTCAACAGGTTATGTTTCAAATAGTCATTAAATAGAACGTTATCAATAGAGGTAGAGTCATAATTACCAATTTTACCAATTACGGTGACTTTTGTTTTATTTTGTCTGCGAAGACAACATTACCTCCATCTTTTCTTTCGATGTAGTTGAAGTGTGATATTTTACCTATCATGTATCTTGAACAACCAGTATCAACTATCCATTGATTCTTCCTCGTCTCTATTTTGAAACATATCTGCATAAAGCATTATCTTGTTTTAGGTACCTAAATTTTTTTGGGTCCTTTCTGGTTAGTAGTTTGACCTTCAGGTCTCCAAACATACATTAAATAATTTCTTTTTACGAAAATTACAAAAATGACTAATGTGACCATGTTTACCATAGTAATCACATAATACAGATGAATGATAATTGTTATGATTTTTGCCACTTAGCAAGTTCCTGCTGTCTTAGCTATAGCTGCTGTTGGATTTAACAAAGAAGTTTTCGTATGGCCTGATATTGTTATTTTCATTGTATCCTATTCTGGTCTTACCAAAAATGCATTTACCACTACTAAGCAATACATCAAGATTCATCCTTCCATCAACGAAATTTTACAAATCCCTTTCTAGAGATAAGATCTTTCCAACACTTTTCTCCTTTTTAAGTTGACTTTTTCTTCTAACTGTCTTATCTTATCAGAATCAGTTTTAAGCAGCGTATTTTCCAACTTAGCTACTCTTTCTTCCAGAACTTCCTTTTTAGAAACCTTTTGCTTATAGTCAACCTTAAGAGACATATTCTTGGTAGCAAAATTCTCATTCGCAGATTCCAATGATTTAATCTTACTCTTCAGAGATGCATCATTGCTCTTGGACTTCTCAACTTCTTTGAAATACTTCACCATTAACCTTTTGTACTGATCATACAATTTATGATATGCATTTTTCAATTAATCAAATTCAATATTAGAGTAAGAATAATATAACTCATCATCTCTTAATTTAGCCATGAAGTAAACATTACTGACTTCTTCTGGTTCTTCTTCTTCAAAGTTTTCATAATCCTCATCTGACCAGGTTGTAGTCATCACTTGCTTTTTGAATTTTTTTGTTTTCTAACTTGTCTTTTTGAAAAAGAGGGCATTCTGGTCTTGTGTGTCCAAGTTTCTTACAATTATAGCATATGATTTGATTGTTTTGTGTATTGCTATTACTGGTGATGCATTTCGAGCTTTCTTTTTTCCTTCTCTTTTCTTCATCAACTTCTTTTTATAAAAGCGGACATATTTTCAGACCACAAAGTTGAATTCACATCTCCATCTATTTGTAACTCAGTGTCACTTTCATCACCATTTGATTTGTCAGTTGCTTTTAGTACCATTCCTTTTCTGTAGGAGGATCATTCATCTCGCCTAAGCTTAGTTTCATGGATCATTAGATTCCTCGTAGCTAGTCGAGTGAAATAGTGTCTAAATCCTTTGTCGTTTCTAGAGCTATCACCTTAGGTCTTCATTTCTTTAGTAGTGATCTCAGAATCTTCATTACGAGCTCATCATTGGGATATATTTTTCCTAAGGTCTCCCCTTATTTCATGTCAATAGTTTCGTATTAATGCACTAAGAGACTTATTCTATGTTTCTTTACCTCATTTGTCCCTTGAAAGGTAACTTGAAGTTTGTCCCACATTTTTTTTGCTATAGAACAGTAGGGTATCTTTTCATATTCTTGTGGAGACAATGCACATATTAGGTGATGTTTTGTCGTAGCATTTAGTTGTGTATTTCTCCTATCAGCATCAGTCCATACTTCTACGTTATCGAAAGTGGGAATTGTAGCTCCATCTTTAATTGCTTGCCATACTTCGATATCTACAGATTGGAGATATATATGGTCATTCTCTCTTTCCAATATGAGTAGTTGTTTCCATTGAAGTAAGGAGGCTTTGAGATAGATTGTCATTCAAAACTTCTCAAGGAGTTTGCCATGATCTATCATGTGCTGTAAAACACAAAAATATGAAACCTCACTCTAATACCAAATGATAAAGCAAATACACGCAAGAGGGAGGTGAATTGTGTGTGACTAATTTTTTTTCACAAGTTACTTTCATTTCGTATAAAAAAATAGATCCTAGTTAACGAATAAAAAACAATAGGAGCCTGTCAAACGATAAAGCTTTTTAAACGACAAGAGTATGTTAAGTAATAGGAGCCTTTTGTGGGATAAGACCCTACTTAAACGAAAGGAGTCCACTGAATGATGAATCATGTTAAAACAATTTAAAAACAGAAGGCACCTGTCAAAACTGAACAATAAGTAAAAAACATAAGGGACCTATTATAAAAGTAAAGGAGCCTCTTGCTAAAATGAACACACACACAAAAAATCATTTGAAAAAATATAAACGATAAGGACAGAGAGAGAAGAATGACACAATCGATTTATATTGGTTCGACTTACAACTCAAGCCTACATCCAGTCCCAAAGTATCCAACTTGAGTGTTTCACTATAAAATCAAGTAGTAATTTGACGAGCCTCTCCAAACTCACAAGTTAATAATTTTTAAGATTCTTCAACCTTCCACGTTAGTATTATTTCACTAGCCTCTACAAGCTTTCAAATAAAAATGAGGTTTACTCGATATGAGCTTCAGTATTCTCTCTCAACAGAATTTCACTTTTTAACACGAGAATTTTTACAAAGATATCACTTTCAAGAATTTATATGCTTTTGATGAGTTTTGACGTTGACTCTTCCTCAAACAGTGAATTTCTTCAACTAACCGTTACTTTACTTACATCTTTAGTCAGCTGGATAGATTTAAATATGAATAATTTTGATGTCATCTTTGCCAAAAAATTTCCAGTAATCACGGAGCTAATATACATCCTTCATAATTAATAGGATCCTTTTGGATAAATCATTTCTAATAAGGTAAGTTCGTAATGAGGGTTTCTATAAGAAAGAAAGTGTATTTCTTATGATTTTATTTTCTTTTGAGAATAAAACCGTTAATTATACAAAGAAGTAAATCCAATTTAAATTTTGAAATATCATAGTTATTATCAAAATCATTAATCATAAATCTTGAGCTAACAGAGGTAAACAATTTTATGATAGGCTAATTATTTGTTTTGTGATCAGCAGTAAGAAGACGTTGAAGTTGTATTTCGAGTTGGTTTAATGGATAGATTCCAAACCCCTTTATGCTTTATGCTTTTTGATAAATTAACGAAAAAAGAGTTGTTTTACGAAGGCACTAAATTCATGTATATGTCGAATTGTCAGACTTCTGCATGCAGACGTTGAAAATTCGACCTATTACCTACCGTTTTTGTTTTTAAACGCCAAACTGTACCTAACTATATGCCCGAATATCCTAACTTGGTTTACTTGATTGCCAATAAGCCGTAGAATTAGACCACTCCACTGGCGGTACCCCATTGAATGCAATTCTCTTACGCTTCCACACTTTTTTACTTAATTAGCCTGAAGTCTCAATCTATAAGTACCTCTATAATCCCCCCACTCTTCTACATACCAAAATTCAAGTCTTCAACTAGACTGTACATTCCCCAATTAATTACCGATATCATATTACCTTTAATACACAAGATGATGGTATCTTTAAAGATTATCTTCTTAATGGCTGTGCTCATGGCAGCTTCAGCCACTGCTCGATCCACCATACGATCAGAAGAACAAACTCTTGATATCAACAGTGACAATGACGAGGACGCCACCCCAGATGAAAAGTTTGGTTTTTCATTGGCTGAAAACCAAGAAACATATTCTTCGCAAGGGACGAATCGGTTGCTAGCTCAGAAACCAATCCGATCTGCCATGAAATGCGACAAGTTCCCTAGAGTTTGTCGTGCCAAGGGGAGTCCGGGGCCAGATTGCTGCAAGAAGAAATGTGTAAATGTGATGAAGGATGAGATGAACTGTGGAATGTGTGGAAGCAAGTGTAGGTACCGTGAGATATGCTGCAAAGAGAAGTGCGTGAACCCACTGATCAACAAGAACCATTGTGGTGGATGCAACATCAAGTGCAAGAAAGGAAATGCTTGTGTCTTTGGGATGTGCAATTATGCGTAAATGACCAAGTATCATTATTACATGCATGCACAATTTACGTACTAAGGACCAGTCAATATGTTTGCGTCTCATTTAGAGTGCGTGACCAACAGAAGGGCACCCGCAGGATTGCTTAAGGGGCTCCGTCCATACGTGATGCTTCTTCGTTCTTGTTTATTTTCGTTGTTTATATTTAGTTACAAGTTAAAATGCGCAAATAAATATTTCACATTAAAATTACTTGATATTATTCATTTTCTTGTATGCATAATGTGTATGTTTCATCCTGTTATAAGATGGTTAATGTATCTTTGTCCTATTTCAAGGATAATCTCTCTTTTTTTTTCTTTTTCACCCTTCAACTTACGCTTTCATTTTCTAAATTATATTAAAATAAGAAAACAGGTCACTGGAAACGGGTCTGGCTTTAGAACTTGAACAACAATTAGGTAATGGAAGTCTATCAATTTTTGATATGATAACTGGCTTTCTGTAGACTATTGATTAACTCCAACGTTGCGGATTTCCTAAAGAGTTTAATCTCCTTAGAAGCATCGGTTGCTGCAACATTACAAAGTAAAGATAAATTTCGGAGCTCAACACTACCCAACTCTGTAGCTGATGAAATCAATGGAACTTATTGCAACACTGAAACAGATAAATACATTTGGAGATACTTGCATGATGGGAGATATTCGAATTTGTCTTGTAAGAAGTTATTTTTCAAACAACTTCCCAAATTGGCATGGACTAAATTAAGCTACCTAGTCCAGTCATCTTCAACCTCGTGTAGCATTCACACTATGGATCACGATGAAAGGTAGATTAAGAATAGTTGATAAGATGGGCAGATACCCAGCTCACCAACTGGTGTTGTATATGCGGAGAAGCGGGAGAAACTAGTGAACATTTATTCTTCAAATGTCGCTATATTAGAAACATATATGGAGGGAGTTTCACAACAATTGTTTGATTATCTTGGGAAGTTTATTATTAACGGTGTCCAGATCATAAAGAAAACAAACAAAAGAAATGCATTAACTACCTTAATTTGTATACGTCACGGAGAAGCTGATAATGACTAACAAACAATTAATAAGAAAACTTACTCTATATTGCAAATTAAGCTAACAAGAAATTTAAAATTGAACGTGACAATCTTACGCATATGAATAAAGATGAAACTTTCTAGCTAGTACATGAGAAACAGCTTTTGTTAAAATTTGCGAGTCCTTAATCTTTAGTTGGATTTGAGGATATTATTAGCAATTTCGGAGGCATTTTTCGTAAAAAGGAAGCTTTATTGGTTTTGAGCATGGATGTTCTTGTAAGCTGTTGTATGAGAGCGTACAGAAGAAAAATGCTAATTCGTTTATACAAGCTAATGGAATTCATATAAGGAATATGCTGTTTACATATCATTTGAAAATTTGAGGTATTTGTTTCTACAACGGTTTTTATTTTGCTAATTCAGTTAAAATAATAGGACGGAATTTACCCAAAAAAAAAATAGGACGGTACAGGGAGCATGCTTAAAGTTCCTGAAGAGCTCACAGAGATTGAGAATATGGAGAGCTTGTGCATGAAGCAAAGTTTATCAGCATTACGCGTCCTACAGGAGGTTGGAAGTGGAAGCTCAATTGTGAACATGTTTTCTTTGCCCCGTTTGCAAACTAATGCCTTGGAGGAGAATTGGAAGAAAGCACCCGTTGTAGAGCAAGCCACGAAATAAAATTTTTTTCTTGACTGCTGTTTTCTGATAGAATAAACTGAGATAGTCTATCTTTTGTTAGTTTTCCTGGAGATATTTAGATATGTAATTGAAGTCATTTTACTACGATGTTGTTGAAGATGCCGAAATTTTCGTAAATAGTGTAAGTTAAAACAAAAATTTCATAAGGTGATGTAGTTTTTAGTTTTAGTAGTATACTATAATTTTTTATTGCATGTAGGCAGGGTGACCACTAAATGGTAAAACATATGGATTTGTAGAATTTATCTTTTTTCTTAGGTTATGCCTTTATAAGTTATTTTACACATAAACAATTAATAATACATAGCTAATTAGCAAACATCTTTAATAAATTAAAGAATAGATGTTATTCACTGGTTAAATCATCTGATATAATCAACTGTCAACTAACCACTAATAGAACCAACTAATAGCTAATATAATCTGCTGATTGTCGAACATAATCATAGACTATTGTTACTATTCGTGCCTCTCTTTACTACCACCTACCGATAATAATTTAAAGACCATGTCTCTTTATCGCTAATCTTGACATTGACATTATCTAGGATGATCTTGAACTTTTTTAAGATAATGCCAACCATTAATTCTCAATTCTTCTTTGGGTTGAATTCAATTCTCAATTCCTCTTTAAAACTAAATATAACATAATTAAGATGTCAGCCATATATCGATGTTCACTTGATTTCATTAAGATAAGATATCACCATATAACAATGAAAAGCATATGTCAAGTATATACATGTCAGAAGGTAGTTAATGTCAAGTATAAACAATTGTTTTAACATATAGACTCTGTGGAAATTTTTGGTAATTTTGCTTCTAAGTATAAACCAATTTTTATTTAAGGCATGAATCCCTTTTAATAGCTCTAGTCATTTGATCCAAATTTTATACGGGAATTAGGTATCTTTTTTATTCTTCTCTTTAGTGTTTCCAATTATCCCAAATTGAGATTGCTTAATTTTTTTCCTTCTCCTTTTTCCTCTTAGAATATGTATCATTTTTAAATATTTATTTGTAACTTTAATTCAGTATAAACATTTTCCACTAGGCAAAAATCCCCTTTGACGGAAATTATCATTTCAATTCTTCACTCTTTATCATCTTCTATTGTTCTTCCTTATTATGTTTTTGTAATTAACCCCCTATATTATTGTAGTGACTTGAATATAATTTATTCAACTCTGTTTGTGTATTTAAACCTATAACATTTACTTTACTCAGACACATTTTCCTCTGGCTCATCTTATTTAGTCTAAACTTTTTTACATGTTTCCATTTACAACCCTCTTTTAAAGTATTATGTTACATGTCATTGTTAAAAATGCCCAACGTTTTACAGATGTTGCTAAAATTTGAATTTTATTATGGTAGAGTATTGGAAAGACATGATAATAAATATATTGGGCAAGATTAAAAGGAATAAGGATATGGGTTTGATGAACTTAGCATGCTAGTCCTAAAAGGAGTTTCTAAAGATAAAGGGCATAGATATTTACATATTTCTTAATGAGACGATGAGAAGCTTGAAGGAGTTAAGCTTACACCATAATAAGGACATGTTGGATATGCTCCAACAAACGAATGATTTGAATTATCACAATGTTGAAATTCACTACAAGCATGGTTATGAGCATCCTGCAACATGTGATCTTCCTTCTTGTCTTTTTGTGCCTTTGGAATAATAACCTTCTTCATTGCAATCATTTCCACTGGCATTGACCCCGTTGACAATATTATCTTATTCAAACCAACTATCTACAATCGTGGCACATCTCTTCCCATTTTTACTCATAGCAACATATTCTTAATCATCAGTTGCAAATAACTCGTCATCAACTAAATCATCTCTAAATTTACTTACCTGCATGAGAATGAAGTAATCATCTTGCTTCATTTGTACTCGGGACATCCCCACATCGTTCATACTCACTTTCTGATGTGTATTATCATCATAGTTATGAAGTTTAATCACCAGTTGGTAATGATGATAAAGCATATGTTCCAAAGAAGAAATACATTGTCTTTAATCAAAAATTTGATATGGAAGATTTTAAGTTTAAAATTGGAATGAATTTTAAGATGAGATGTAGTTGAGGGAAGCAATAAGAAACTATGCAATTACAAACAAATATGATGTTTCAATGGTGAGATCCGATAAGAGAATGAAGGCAGTTTATGAGCCACATTGTCCTTTTCAGGTATATGATAGTTGGATTAAAAATGAGAAAACATTTATTATAAAGATAGTAGAAAACAAGCATAATTGTAAGAAAGTGCAAAGAAACAAACAAGCTAGCAGGGAATGGATAGCAAATGAATTATTACACAAGTTTAAGAGGAACCCGAATTAGCTTATTACTGAAATGATGGATGATCTCCAAAGAAAATATACACTACAGGTAAGGCCTTTCCTATAGTTTTATAGGCCCTGGGAAAAATTTAAAAAAAGGCCCCAATAAATCGACAATATACTTAAGTTTACATATTTGTATGAAACATAAATGACTCAATTTATAAGTTTACATAA
>JAOQMQ010000002.1:14014328-14026709 GCA_027563845.1 Erythroxylum subrotundum | reverse complement strand
ATAATTTCTTAACTAATTCTAGATATTTTATTATTATCAAAACATAAAGGGATTTAATTTGTCAACCACCATTGGTCTAACATATTAGATGTAGGCTTCAACAAAGGTTGAATTAAATAATTAAAGGCATAATTTGCTTGAGAATTTGAAATAAAGGACTTAGGACTAACAAAAAAGATTATAGGGATACAAATTTACAAAAATAAAATTATTGATAATTTTTTGCATTATAAGAAAAGCTAATTAAAAAAGGTTTTGTGATGCTTTAATATACAAAACTATAAGCCAATATCTACCCATCATCCTATTAATGTTAAGTTGTCCTCTAATTTTAATCATAGAAATGAAGATAAGAAGATGAAGATGTTTTGAAATTGTATGCATTTGTAGTGGAAATTTAATATTCGTCATGATTTGTATAAAGCTGAATATTATAAATACACTAGGAGCAACTATATGGTGATTCATACTATAGATTATATGAATATTATAAAGAGAATCTCGCATTACAATATAGAGGATTAGACTTTACTATTAGAGGATATGTTAATTATGATTATGTCAATGATCTTAATAAAAAAAAAGTAAATTCTCTTCATGTTATGTGTTCACACTTTTTGTAAGGGTTGTAACTTCGGTTTTGAAGTTACTATAACTTGCGACTATGTCAACAATAAAAAAGAAATAAGTAATAGCTACATAAGTCAATAAAGAAACGGTATAGTGGAAACTGGTATTGAAAAATCTCAAGTATAAAAAATAAAAGGTTTCGTTATTTTATGATAGTCAAAGTCTCTTGCATATAACAAAGAATCTAATATTTGATTCAAAAATCAAGACTTATGAGTTCAGTTGCACTTCATTCATGAAAAAAGTGGAGGAAGGAACATTAGATATGCAAAAAGTTCATATTAACAATAATCTAGTAGAGTTTTTGATAAAGTAGTCAATATTGACAAGTTTGTTTAATGTTGATCCTTATATAAACTGATAGACAAGTAAGCAATATGAATATATCAATGTAGTGTAAAAATTGACTGGTTCTTAATTAAATCTTCAAATGGGAGATTATTAGAAGAATCTTCTAAAGTCCACTTATAAATGAAATTTTTTTACATACATTGAAAAACAAATTTTAGTTAAAGACAAACGACTTGCATGGTGTAAGCAAGATTATAGATGAGAAAAATCTAAATGAAGATAAATAATGAATGATGATAAAAACAAATATATGATAATGTAGTCATTAGGATCAAATAAAATCTATATAGTTAGTTTGATTCATTATAAATAATGATCCATCTTCTTGTTTCAAGCATCAAGAGACAAACTTAAACATATAAGAGTAAAGCTTGTGAGGATCCAATATTATATGTTCTAAGTTACAAATATTACTTTTTGTTAGTTAATGATTTGTAATATACCTTTTTTATATGTCTTATCTATTTCAATCTTAATTAAAGATAATCATTCTTCATATGTTTAATTATTCTAACATTAACCTAATCCCACGATCAAAATTTAATAATTAACTAAAGGAAATATCGATTTCTCTTCATTGGCAACAGACTAGTAAACTTCAAACTTTCATCCTGAACACCATCCTACTTATTGAGCAGTCCATCCTACTTATTTGAGTATTTGAATATAATACCTTTTGATCTTAAGAATAGACACATTCATCTAAAGCATGATGATAAAACTAATTATATATATGTATATTGTCTATCCAAAGGATTCTTCTTGCCCTCGTTCTTAAATGAAAGGTTACCTAAGTAAGTCTATATCTATATTACATATATAAGAATGATCCACTATACACATTGCTAATTGTATTGAATATATGATATTTAATTTAAGTATATGCCTATTTAAACGTATAACATTTTATTTTAAAAATAAATTTATTGTCTTTAATTTGCAACAAGACTTTTTTAAATCATAAATGAATTGAGTTGTATGGAATTGTATTATGTTTAACTTGAATTGTTTAAACTTTCTTGATCAAACGTAACATGAACTTCTACTAACTCTAACTCTATAACTAGTGAACTTGAATTTATAGTTCAACCTGCTCAGGAAATTTTAAGCTGTAAAACCTAAAATACGGTAATGATCTCACAAAAAACATGTTTATATTACAACCTAAGTATATAAAATTGGAATAATAAAGGTTTTTATTATGACATGCAGAGGTTATAACTCAAATCAGTAAATAGTTCCTTGATTGTAATATATTTTTTATGTCAGTTAATATCGTATAAATCTCTTCTCTAGTTTGACTATCTTTCAAAAGTTCTCCTATAGTTCAAACGGCCTTAGAAATTCCCAAGGTTGTATAATTAATCAAATATGTCCCTCTTTAATTATTTCAATTTAGAATTTTATATATTTTGTTCGTAAAATATTATGGTTTAAAGTAAATTCCAACGGTTATTCAATTATATATATTTGTAAAATATATTTACAGCAGTTTAATTATTAATATGACACTAGAATAATGGCATAGTTAACTAATTATTAAATCATAGAAACTTTAAAGACAAAATCCAAATTAGAGACATTTGAAAATAATTAAATTATAGGAGGTCTTAATATACTTATATTTTCTTAACAAATACAATTAATTTATTCATGGTCTCTAATGAGATGAAATATATTCGTAGACCTACTTCACTCATTCATTAATTTGAATCTTCATTTGTTACAAAACTTGGTTCCGAATGAATCTTATCCTACTAATTTCAAATCCACTGATTTATGTATAACCTTCAGATTTATTGAGATTAGTGCCAAAGTTCAAATACCTGTGAGTACATCTGTTTTCAAAAACTACAACCTCATCCAAGTTTTCTTTTAGAACCCGCATTTGTGATTACAAGGAGCATTTTGTCAGATTCACCGAAATTGCAATCACATACTTTAAAAGTACGCAAACTAAGTCAAAAGGCGTCAGAAAAAGATAAAACATTACGGTGAGATATGAAGGTCACACAATTTTGTTGGTCCAATTTGATTTTCATAGCTAATAATAGTGGAAGACGACTAAGATATGAAGGAGTTCACTTTTGGATTGAAGACAATGAATGATGGTCTCCTTCACATAAAAAGAGTAGCCAAAATTTATGGGAGTTTGTCAAAAATGTATGGCCATAAAGTGGTCATCCAATCTGTCGGTCTTAAAGTGGTTTGAAATCAAGAGAAAGATGTTCAAGTTTGAACCACTTAAGACAGGTAAAAATAGAGTGCTTATAAAGAAAGAAAGAAAGAAAGAAAGAAAGCAAATGGGTTTTAAATTAAGAAACTGTTAAATAAATGTTAGTGGATGGCTTTTCTTGGGTGTATCTGCACCAGGGTCTTAGTCCAACAACAATTAAGGGATTCTGAAATCATTCGCTTGACATTAGAATTGAAATCTTGTTCGACAGTCCAGCCAGCACATAATTTGAAGACCAAACCCTAATTAAAATAAGAAAATCAAGACATGAAGAATAAGTATAGGTGCATGCACGAAGTTTGACTTTCAGAGTTTTATAATCGAATTGTGCATTCTATGTGACACGTAACAGAATCAATCTACTTAAACCATCTGTCAAATCCATAAGGCAACCAATAAATTTAATTACAAAAGCGACTCCATATGCATTTGTAGGTTCTCCTTCTTTTGTTATTGAGTTAACCTTGATTTGTTTTGCCTCATGAACATGGCATCCTCGTATTAACCAACTAATTACATGTCAAGTTAAACGAAACGGTTTAATTAGGAAAATCATGCAGAAGCAAATAAATTGATGAAAAATACATCAAATTTCCTACTGAATTAGCCTGCTTTTTTCATATTCTCTATTATTTTTGTAAAAGCTGACGAGGAAGAGGTAAAGGACAAGCTTCCCAAGCCTAAGGTGCTGACTGTTTTATCCTTAGAACCACTGCCACAACGGATTTGTGATTTGTATAAATATGAGTAAAATGGTGTGAAAGGGATCTATAAGAATAAGCAAGCAGGCTCCGATGACGTTTCCCACATGGCTGGTCTAATCAATTGGCAAAATGAAATTGCATTGGGAAGAAGCTTGCAGTTTCCATTTTGTCAAATAATACAAGCTGTCAAAACCTAACCAAACCAAACTTCTTTGGCAGGCAAAGTCAGCCACGTGGGGGTTTAGAGTGTTCAACAGAGTCAACATTAATAATCTCCGTCAACTCTGTCTTTTTCTTCTATGTTGATCTTGTCTTGTTTTTTTCTCTGGAGTTTGAAAATCTTCGGTTGTTCTCTGTGATGGGGCATTGACATTTTGATTCGCTTTCTTGCCTCCTTCCCCATTCCAACCTAAACGCCTCACTATTATTTCCCTCTAGAACAAAACGGGATCTTTTGAAGGTTTTGAAATTTGGTGGTGAAATTCCATTACTAGAAAAGTAGATCACAAAATATCGCACAAGCGTTCAAATGTAACACTGAAAATATGTACGTGTTAATTCAGCTTAACAAAAATCATACTTAAATTAATGTATTATGTTCAACTTATCAATGTAATCCTTGTACGACTTATTTTTTAATGTCGTTTCATTTCAACTCTTAACATACATAGTTATATAGAAGAAAATATAGTATCAAGAATCATAAAAATTCTGGTATGGTGATAACCAGGTAGAAGTTCAGATCATGATAACCTATTTGCACCAATTCTTAGGTTTAACTGAGGAGAAAATAAAAGTACATGTTCGATAAGATAAATAATAGGCATAGATTCATTGGAAAGCCATGGGAGGGTAAGGGGACGGTTGAAAGAACGTGGTGTGTCGTTGATATTAGAGAATGCGCATTAAAGATCACAACGAGGGAAGCATTACCTGCAGCCATTGACTGCAACTATATATATATGTATATGCGAAGACTACCTTAAGTATGTTAATCGGAATGACCGTTGTTCGTAAGCCTTTTACGGTGTCAATTATGCTGTGATTGCTGTCTTATAGTACCTTACAAGCTTAATTTCTCGAATTGGAGTGGTGCCCACATACTCACGCACCTGTGTCTCTCTGCATATTGATATACTCATTCAGATCTTCTTTACCGTATTCTTTCGCAGGGCCATTTGCCACCAACATATTTAGAATATAAAGAACGTTGTACAAGAAAATGAAGATTAAAAATATTTTTCCCATCATCATTGAAATTAAGCAGTTAAAATATGGACTTTTGAGCCTTTATAATTTACAGAAATAAGTACCAATGTGATGGGGACATTTGTCGTGCTTAACTTGTTTTGTTCTTTATTACACTTATCTTTGGTTTGAACTTATTGACGATAGAGCGAGGAAATCTTGGGGCTTCATCTTGAAGCATTCTTGACCATTTTACGTCACAAGCCAAGTCGGTGGTTTTACGGTGTAATCACTTCATGCACGTTACGTGGGTGCATGCACTTTCCATTTTTCAATTAGGGAACCTACCCAACTTTCTAGTCTTTTTTACACAAGTAGTCCTCTATCAAGAATAGTGTTCATACTTGGATTCTGACAATTTCATTGTGCAAACAAATATATTTAAATCAATTATATCCAGAAAGAACGTTTAAAACATGCTGTTTAACCTATGTGACCATGACCCAACTTCCAACTTTCAACTACCATAATATTGGATTTAAAGTTAAAAAAAAAAAGTTTCAGGTGCAAAGATTGCAAATAATGCTTATTACAACTTCTCATAATTAATGGTTTAATTGAAATTGGGAAATTATTTATTGGTCAATATAAACTATCGTAATTTACAACCAATATTTCAGAAAGTGTGTTGGTGAAAATTTAACACTCCCTCCTATCCAAAATAAAAGTCATTTTAGAGGGATGCACATTTATTAAGAAAGCTAATGAAATGTTTGATATACCCTTATCAGTTGCATGTTGAACTGTCTTGAAAATGTAATCTGTGTAATCAGGATATGAGAGAAATTAAAGGGTAATTTTGGAAGTAAAATTATAAACATGCATGAAAAGTCACGAATGATATTTATTTTAAATAATTAAAATTCATCTAAAACGACTTTTATTTTGAATAAGAGGGAGTATATTTTAGGAATGTATTAGTTCATCTCTTTTCTTTTTTAACTTATTAATCAACAGTGCCCCCAAATCGGTATCTGAATCAAGACCAAAGGAACTAAGGCTGAAATTTTCTTTTACCAAGATGAATCTTATAAATCCTTTTCGATTTTAATGTGAAAAAACTTTAAATTAATCTTGACGTCCTACACTAATTAGGTCACAAAGTTCCACGCATAGTCTGAATGAAGAAAGCGGTTTAACGCTGAATCTCTAATCTGTCATGTTATTGTGGGCGCCGTATGTTTGAATAGGACGATACATAACTAGCAAGTTCCTGACCAAGATAACAAAACCATGCAAAGAAAATAATTTACACGTATTTTCGGCTGGATTCCAATTCCTCTCCAACTAGATAAGAAAAAGATGTTACATTTAATCTAGATGCATGTCACTGTGATGCTTATGACCAATCACAAGTTCACAGCCAAAAGCAAAGTATATATGTGACGTCAGCAAAACGAATTGATCAATGCTCGTGTAGCCGACACCAGGACTTTCTCCCTTTCCAATTAAGGAGGTATTTCAAAGGCACGATGTTGACTTGTAGTTTCTTTGCAATCAATACCCCTTTGCCTCTCCTGTCTGGCTGGCTAGTCAAGGTAAACAAAGGAAGCTGCCGAACCACAGTGTCCTCTCCTTCTTCTTTAATTTCCTTTTCCTTAGTAATTAAGTCTTGGACATTTGATTAAGAAAGGGGACTGATAAATGAGTCACTATAATCTTTGCCCGTGCAATGTTAATTTTTTTTTATATCTTGTAATTCATTAAATCAAATCAAAGAATCAACGTCATTAGATGTGTGAAATTTTGAGGAATATTAAAATGATAATTTAAATTTTTTATAAAAACTTTGGAAGATCAATTGCAATAGCAATCGGTCGTCTAGTGGCGGTTTTGAACTAATCAAGTAGCGGTAATTCGACCTAGCATTTTATCCCACCTTATTACAGTCACATTCACATGTGAATGTGTAATTACAAACCTAACCGTTTTGGATCATGCTGGACACGTGTCTCCAACTAAGGTTTTGGTGGGCAACAAAGTAAAATAACGTGCGGAACGCCGACACAACCAATTAAATAAACAAATATTTAAATCGTAGACAAATTTAGGAGTTTTATTTATGTTTTTAATTTTCTGCTTTTATTATTAAAAATATATTTATTCTAGTTTTTGATTTTTAATTTCTTCCATTTTCAAAATTTATGAAACCTACAAAAATTAGTTTTAATTTTTCCTTTTTTATAATTTAATTCACTATCAACTAAATATATATTTATCTAATTATTAATATATTAATTATTAATAAAATTCTGAAAATTTTAATTTAATATTATTTTTAATTAATTACTATTATAAATAATTTAATTTTATTGAATAATTTATTTAATTTTGTAATTAAATTAAATAATTACTAATAATAAACATGCATAATAATAATTACTCAATATGCATAATAAACATGAACAGTTTCTTACTGCAACATTTAACAAAGGGATTTTAGTGAGCTAGAAAATGGACAAATACTGAACTGCTCTTTCCCAATGCGTTGCTTAACAAAACAAAGGAACATTCTGAGTCCCATTTCCACAAAGTTTTGTTTCAAATTGTGACAGACAAATAAGAAGAGAGACAATCAATGTGATTCTTGCAGATGACAAACACTGACAATGTGATGATCCTAGGTGAACAATATTAAACTTTATGTAGCTTAGCTTTCTTAGTTTAAAATATCATTTGTAAGACCTGTTTTGGAATAGGGTCCCCACCCATGTAATGGGAATTACCCTACAACGATCATGTAATAGAACGTAATTCACACTCCATCAAAAGTTTTAAGCTCTATCATCCATTAATTAACAAGAACATCAAGTAATTATTCTAAATTCAACCCATATTGTTTTATTAGTAATAATATTGATTAAATAGGGACAAAGGACTACTGTAGGTGTATTCTCTTTAGATGTGTTAGCCCGCAGGTAATATTTACACTAGTCAGCATCATAACTAATAAGACAAAGGGAGAAAAAGAATGCGGTCAAGCGAGGGAAGTGGGTCCGAAGGCAGAAAAGAAGTCAGATCCGGAACGCGGTGATGCCCTTTTACTACTTAATGAGGGGCCCCACGTCTTAGACCAGCAGAGCCGGGCCGTCAAAGTCGTTGACTTGGAAATCATTTTTCTCTTTAAAAATGTCTTTTTCTCTATTCCTCACGTGGAACGCGCCGTACAATTCGGGGCGGTGGGGGTGATTCATCTCTCTCTCTCTCTCTCTCTCATGCTTTTCCCGTTGTATTTTATTTTCCTTTTAATTTAAATGAATGGGTCAAATTTCTTTCTTGACGAAATGTGCACGAAACCTCCTATTTGCCCCTTTCTTTACTTTTTTTTTTTTAAAATTTCCAATCATCAACGCAAATATTCTAACTAAGACAAAATAAGGATAGAATTATAAATAAGAATATTTAAAGTTAATAATCCCTAGTAAATGGTAGCGGCGGGTCATAAACAATGTTTTAGATGGAGCGTAGCTTAAGTAGGTCTACGTGAGAAGAGTAGGACCCAGTGCCAGAAGAGTACTGACGCACCGTCTGACGCAATAAAATGAAATGCGAGAGAAGAAAGATTAGATTAGATTAGCACATCCGTAAAATTCTGAGGAACAGAAATTAAAATCTAGTAAAAGTCTAAATGGTCTTCCGTCCAAGCCCTTTTTATAGCCGACCCTATTGCACCGGTAAAAGACTTCACAGACTTCTTCCCACATACATAAACTATAAGCTCTCTCTCTCTCTCTCTTCAGCTTTTTTATAGTCCCTGATTTACTTGGGCGCCTGCATCTGTATCTTTTCAAGTCATCGCACTCTTCCTCCCATCAATTTATGGACAAAGGATGGGGTCTTACCCTTAACTCAGATCCTCTCACTTTCTTCCCCAGAACCAAGACGCCTCCTCCTCCTCCTCCTCCTTCTGCTCCAACAGCCTCTGTGAGCTCATTTTCCGTGAGCAAGAAAAGCTTTGACATGGGTGGTACTGGTGATTCCATTGGTATATTTCAGTTCCCGGTGAACCTTACCGGCAGGGAAAATCACGGCGGCTCTAGTCCTTCACAGCGTGACCACAACCGGGTTGCTGCTGGTGAGGTCGACTTCTTCTCCCAGAAGAAAAGGGATTCTTTCGATGAAGATAATAGTGATTCTAAAACCGCAAGTTTTGTCAGTGTCAAGAAGGAGCACAATCATTCTCAGGGTGAAGCCGCTGCTCCTCCTCCAATGTCCACTCTCGATGTAAATGTAAGAATAATCGCCAACTTTTGTCTTGTTCTGTATTTTTAATTAGATAGCTATTTATTATATAGAATTATTCATTTCTTCATTTCTTTTGTTTCTGAATTAGACTGGGTTGCACCTTCTTACTGCTAACACTGGAAGTGATCAATCAACGGTGGACGACGGAGTATCATCAGATGTCGATGATAAGCGATCCAAGAATGAGGTAAGACGATTGGAGAACACAACACCGAAAGCTTATCAATTTCTTGCAACTTTTGCGTGCATTCGTATACGAACAAAGTTGGGATTTTTAGACTTAAACGATTTTAGTTGTTGCAGCTGGCAAAGTTGCAAGTGGAGCTTCAAAGGATGAACACAGAAAATCAACGGCTTAAAGACATGCTCAGCCAAGTTAGCAAGAATTATGGTGCGTTGCAAATGCATCTTGTGACATTAATGCAACAACAACAGCAGAAGCAGCTTAGCCATAGGGCTGAAAGCGCACAAGGGAACGAGGTACTTATTGTCTATACGCATTTAACAATTAGCCACAAGAATTTCAGTAAGGAAATATTGTCAATGGTTCAATTAATTAACTGTGCTAGTTCTTATGGGTGTTGCTTTCAGCTTGTTGAACTGAAGTCTGACGACAACAAACACGAGGTAGTACCGAGACAATTCATGGATCTAGGCCCTTCCGCCGAAGCTGACGTCATATCTAACTCATCATCTGACGAGAGGACACGTTCAGGATCACCTCTAAAAAACGGAAGGCTCGACAAGGGTCAATATGATCAAGAGAACTCTAGTCTCCGCGATGGCAAAATGGTTGGTAGAGAAAGAGACCAGAGCCCAGATGAATCTGAGTCACAAGGATGGAATCCTAACAAACTCCAGAAATTGAATTCTTGTAACAAGGGTGTTGATCAATCCACTGAAGCCACCATGAGAAGAGCCCGTGTCTCAGTTCGAGCACGATCTGAAGCTCCTATGGTACGTATGCAACAATTAGCTTTGCTCAAAACTGCTAATTCTAAATTTTGGTTACGAAGATTGATAGTTTGTTCTTACAGATAACGGATGGGTGCCAGTGGAGAAAGTATGGACAAAAGATGGCCAAAGGAAATCCATGCCCTAGAGCTTACTATCGGTGTACAATGGCAGTTGGTTGTCCAGTTCGCAAACAAGTAAGTTAAACCTTGTGTAGTTAAACCTCTCATTTTCACTTAAATTAAGGACAAAACTAATTTAACTCAATCTGGTGAATTACAGGTCCAACGTTGCGCAGATGATCGGTCAATCTTGATAACAACTTACGAAGGGAACCACAACCATCCGCTACCTCCTGCTGCAATGGCAATGGCCTCAACAACAACAGCGGCTGCAAGTATGTTGCTTTCAGGATCAATGTCGAGTGCAGATGGCCTAATGAACCCAAATTTACTGGCAAGAGCAATCCTCCCTTGCTCGTCAAGTATGGCAACAATCTCAGCTTCAGCTCCGTTCCCAACTGTAACATTGGACCTCACTCACAATCCAAACCCTTTACAATATCAACGACCCCCTACTCAATTTCAAGTCCCTTTCGCTGCCCAACCACAAAACACTGGTGCCATTTCAACTCCACAATTGCAGCAGGTTCTCGGGCAAGCACTGCATAACCAGTCAAAGTTCTCCGGCCTTCAGTTGTCTCAAGATGTAGGGTCTTCACAATCAGCCCACCAGGCACCACCACCACCGCCAGTACAGCAGCCTTCCCTAGTTGACACAGTCAATGCTGCCACGGCTGTCATCACGGCGGATCCTAACTTCACTGCTGCTCTAGCCGCCGCCATCACCTCAATAATCAGTGGTGCTAATGGCACCACTGCCCCCACCAATCACAATAGCAATAGCAATGGAAACAACACGAGCCACAGAAGTTAGAAATGGGTTTCTTTTGTTCTTTCCGGATAGTTTCTCACTTTATCGGGATTCGTTCTTTTTTCTTCTTTAATCTTTTAACACTTCATTAGGAGTTACCCTTTTTCTTCTTTTCCTGGGGGGATGCAAATGAGGTCACATGTCCATACAACTTTTCGTTGTTCTTGTTGAGAAAGGATTGGGTTAGAACACGAAAGGTCTCATTAATTCTTTTGTTGTTAGTTCTCTTTCAATAACTTATTTCGAATTGTTCAATGAATACACCAAAAAGAGAGTTAATCACTTTGATTGAGTTTATGTCTGTTCTTTTACTTTTTTTGGTCCCTGACGTCTGTTCTTTATTTAATGTCCGTTCATTACATCTATATACCTTGACTTATCATTTAGAAAGCAATAGTCACAAGGAAGAAGAGCAGATATATATATATATATATATATTGTTGGGTTTTGTTGCAGTCAAGAAATACGGCGGGCTAACGATGTTTGACGCGGAAAAAGAAGGCCTGAGAAGTGTGCAACGCAATGAAGGAACCTTAAATAATGGACTTCTAATCAAAGCCGGACAGTTCCAAGACGCTACGTCTACGTGGTTGTTGGACGAAGTCGAATCATAAATTGCCACTTGGGGGTGAAATGTCAAATTTGGTTCAGACTAAACAAGGGTAGAAGAGGAAAATACTCCATGTAGTTTCGTGGAGAGTACTGAGCCTAAGTTGTCTTATTGGACAATTCTGATACGTTTGTTGACTTCTGAACCTTAGATTGACATCACGTCACGTCATACTATTCAATCAATCATGTGATTCTGTGCATGTTTCTCTAGTTTTTTAGAAGGAAAATCAAGGACGTGGAGCTATGTGGGTCCCACCGTACATTACTGAAACACATTGCTGCCCCTTCCACTTGCACATGTTTTATGTGAGTGATTTACTTCCACGAATTTGGGCAGTAACTGTTTGCCTATGCTAAATTGGACTGTTTGCCCTTCCTTGGGGAAAACACGGCTTGTTAATGTTATAAATAAAACGACTCCCTATTCCCTAATAACCACGTTGCGTGAGCATGACATAAGATCAAGTT
>JAOQMQ010000002.1:13968888-13989274 GCA_027563845.1 Erythroxylum subrotundum | reverse complement strand
AAAGCATGGTTGATGTAAACAGTAAACTAGTAAAGTATACAGTACAGTTGTATAATATATCAATATGAACTATTTTGCAATTTTTAAAAAGTTTAGGGACTATTTTATAAATTTAAAAAATATCACGAAACGGTACCCGGTATCAACCGGTACCGGTACCGTTCCGTTTCAGAGCCCAATCTGGTACCGAACCGGGTACGGTATTCATAACGTTGCTTCGGACAAGTCACAAACTCTCATCTCTCTCTCACCCTGAAATCACAGAACACTACAGTCCTCTTTCATACTACTACATTCTTTCATCTTTGCGTTCACAACTAGTGTCTGGTAAAACTTCAAGCCTTATTTCCTCTCTTTATTTGCTATATTTCTATTGTTCTTTTTTGGCATCTTTTATTTTGATTCTTGTGGCGACTAAGGTGGAATCATGAATGAGGAGGTTTCTCGCCACTGGGGTCTCACTATGATTATTCTTGAGCTGTTTCTGTTGCTTCTATGTGAGTTTCTAGCCCTTGTTGTTGTGCTTTTTTTGGGATTTGCTCATCTTAATATGATCTGTGAGCTATCCTCTACTTGTTGCGTGTTGCAGACTTCAATTTTGTCTACTGGGTTTAGCGAGTCATATTTTCTTTGTTACAAGATTGGATTTTTCCTTTATTTATTCTTTTGATAAATGTGGGGTTTGTTGTTTTTTATGTTACGGGGGGTTGGTGCATTTGCCTTAACTTACTGATCATTATGGTTTAGCATCATGGGAGGATTTGCGTGCAATCGTCGTTTCTTAAATTTTGTTTTTCAGAATGTTATAACATGCTATGACCTTTAGTAAGTTAGCTATTTGGGCTTCTGCTCAGGCATTATTAAGTTGAGGATTACATTTGGATTGGATTGGTTAACTGCTCTATGTTAGCATTTTTAGTTTAGGAGGTTGATATGTAACCTTGTTGGTTTAGACATTGGACTGCAAAACAGTTTTGTTGCGATGGGAATAATGATCGGAATTGCTGTGAAGGTGAGTTCCAACTGCCTCCAGTGCATGCCAGCTGTAGTATGCTTTGTTTTTTAATATCCCACTTTCAGAAATATCAAATCTCTTCAGGGAATAATCTGGAAAATATCAGAAGTTGACAATGTACGTATGGAATTTCCACATTCTATGTTGACTACGGACAGAAGAATTGGTTTCAGATATATCTGGCTTGCGTATGGTCGATTGATTGAAATAGTCTTTTAGATATCTTTGTCCTACGTTGACTCCTTATATTCTTTTGTCTTTATTGACTAAAATTGATACCTTCAAGTCTTTGCTCGTCGTCAATTGTTTAGTTTATCTTAGCCTCAAGTTCTAGGGCTACTGGCCATTTACTATTTGTGAAAGGACTGTGTTCAAAGCTTCAAACAACAAAAATCGTAATATTCAACGTGGATGTTATGTTATTTTTTTATTATTAATTTCACCACTAATTGTTTTGCTATAGGTGTGAATGACTGTCAATGCAAGCCCTTAAATTATCTTAGAGGCTCTGCATCATCAACTGAGAGAAGATTGAATGTGTTTCTTCCTTTGATCTCTCCAGATACAGCTCCGCAGCCCTTTCTTCCTCTTCTTGCACCTTCTCCTTTGGCACCTTTCACAAATGCTACTATTCCAAAATTATCAGGTTCATTATTTTTTTTTCCAGTTTGGTGATATTAGCATCACAACCCCCTTAGTTGGTAAAACTAAACATTGTTGAACTTACTGTTGTCCTTGTTCTTGTAGGACTATGTATGTTTAATTTCTCAGCTATTCAAAGTTTGATGAGCACGACATCAACTGATTGCCATGCCTTCTTTGCACCATTGCTTGCCAACGTTATATGCTGTCCACAGTTAGAAGCCACCCTTGCAATTCTTGTTGGACAATCTAGCAAAGTGACCAATGCACTTGCATTAAATGGAACTGTTTCCAAGTATTGCCTTTCAGATATTGAGCATATTTTGGTGGGTCTGGGTGCTGAAAATAATCTTGGGGAAATTTGCTCAATTCATCCCTCAAATCTAACAGAAGGGTCTTGCCTGGTTACAGATGTTAATGAATTTGAGAGTTTGGTAGAATCTTCTATGCTTCTTCGTGCCTGTGAGAAGATTGATCCTGTGAATGAGTGTTGTGAACAAGTCTGCCAACGTGCCATCTCGGAAGCTGCTAATAGACTTGCATTAAAAGCTTCTGAAGTTTTGAGCATTGAATCATCGAATAGTTTACTTGGGCACTCAAATAGGGTTAGTGATTGTAAACATGTTGTACTCCGATGGCTGGCTAGTAAGCTTGACCCCTCTTATGCAAAGGAGGTTCTTAGAGGACTATCCAATTGCAATGTTAATAAAGGTGAGTCTTATCTATACGAGTGTGGTAAACTAACTTAATTTATAATGCTTGATAATTACTAGAATGATTCTTGAGGTTTCTTTTATTGCTGAGAGTCTTACAACCATTACTTGGCATTATATGGCCAAACAGATCAATCATCATATCTTGTCAAAGAATCTTAGTAGGTCAGCATAACTTGCATCCATGTTAGTTTTGGAGATGTAGAGAAGACATAGTAGAATCAGGTGAACATAATTGGAAGGGAAGAAACTTCTTGTCTGATATTGGAGGAAAAGGAATGAAAGATACACTTCTTTTTCCCTCTTCTTTTCTCATACAGTTTTAGTATATGTCAGCAGCATCAAGTAAACTCAAAAGAATGCTGAATAGTATAGGATTCCTATTGTGTTCTCCGGACATGAATCTAGTTGCATGCCTGAAAAATCTTTTTTGGTTTCTTAACTGCTATACATATGTAAGTGGACATCTGCCAACCCTTCAGCATATTTTGCTTATTGTTTATGAAGATATTGCAAGTGTTCTTCAAAAGGAGCTGGCAGATTGATAACAAGTATATTTGATCCTGCAGTGCCAGTGTCATCAGCTGGCGTTATTGATCTCTGTTTCTTTCCTTACCATTTCTCTTTTTCTTTCTGCTTCAGTTTGTCCCCTGGTTTTCCCTGAAATAAGACATGTCTTGAAGTCATGTGGGAATATCATAAGTAATAAGGAAGAATGCTGCAGCGCCATGGAAAGCTACATCTCTCACTTACAGAAACAGAGCCTCATAACCAATTTACAGGCCCTGGATTGTGCTACAACTCTAGGGATGAAGCTACAGAAATCAAATATAACTATGGATGTTTATAGCCTTTGTCATATCACTCTCAAGGATTTCTCTCTGCAAGGTTGATGTTAATTTCTTTATTCCTTTCGACTTACTCTTTAACTTTCTTCTTGAAATAGCCTTTTTAGGACCCAATACTCATTTGATGAGTTAAACTCAAGTATCTAATCTTTTATGTTACTAGTAACATACTGATACTAGATTCTTTTGTGATTTTGCTACTTATTTTATGATATTGGTGATCAATGATTGGACTGCATCAGTTGCTAAACAAGGTAATTCAAAGTCTTCTGGATCTTTTGTTTTACATTTCCCCTATTGGAGAATTTGATCTTTACAGTTTTCATTTCCCCATATCTATTGTGTAGTTATTCTGGACTTCTAAACTGCATTCTGTGTAGAATTTCTTACTTATGTTTGTTTTTCTTCTGCAACATACACTTGTGTTCTCAAATAAACAATCACCATCAGATGGAGTTCCCTGAAGAAAAAGAAAATTCGATATCTGAAAAGGGAAGTTTCAATATTTTGTCATATTCATACAAACGCAAAGTAAAGGGAAACCAAGGAAGGAAGAAAAGCAAAGAAAGGGAGAATTTGTAATTAAGATCACTCTTGATAAAATTATGCGTCTATTGACATTTGCTGTTACCATTAACCCTCTCCAGGCATTCTGTAGAGAATGCAATGTTAAATGATTTTATTTTTCCTTTCCCTTTGGGAGAGATGCTGGGATTTTTCCTTTGTTTCAGATGCTTGTAAGCTATGTTGGTGTTCGTATATTTAGTATGAACTCCTTTGCATTCAGCTTGTCAGGGTTGAAACCTACATGCCTCTGTCTTTTTGGAACAGAGTCTGGATGCCTCCTGCCAAGCCTTCCTTCTGATGCAACATTTGACAAGTATACAGGGATCAGCTTCATTTGTGATTTGAATGACAACATTCCAGCATCCTGGCCCTCTTCATCCCGGTTGTCAGCATCATCTTGCAATAAAAGTGTGTCTTCCTTATAATCTAATTAGAAGATGTGCTTTTCATCTTTTACCATCTTCACTGGAATTAACTTGTTAAATTTTCAGCTGTTAGAATCCCAGAACTTCCTTCTGCTGTGACAAGTGCTCAAAATGGTAAGAATAAATCGACTAACTCTTTTGTTACTAATTGCTTTGAACATTAACAACCTAAGTTTGGTAGAGACCCACTAGGTTAAACTAAGTAAATATATGGCATCGGCCATTAGTGTCAGCCATAAGCACATTAAAGTTTGCATCAGCATTATGTAAAACTCACGCTTATAATTCTATTTTCTAGAAAGATTCTTAGCGTCTCATGGACTTATGAACTAAGGGTGTTGGGAGTTGTGAGTTAGCAAATGCAAGTTATCTGCCATTAAATCAATATGAGCACAATGAAGGGGGGAAAAAAAGAAGAAGAAAGAAAAATCCTTTGTTTCTAGCACTTCCTTGGTCTTACATGAACTTAGTTGGCAGGAAGATAAAAGAGTATCCTGTCTTCATCTGATCTGTTACAAGTACCCTAGTTTACCTGGCAAGTTGAAACGAAAGAAGCCTATATATGTTATTTCCTTTTATGTTTCCATGTTGCTTGCTTACTGAAAATATTTGTTCGCAGGTCTTTACCATGAAGATGCAATAACGAATTTGGTAGCCATTACCCTCTTGGTTTGGTTATGGTGGTGATTTTATAGTCGTATTTGAGCAAATATCCTTTCATATGTACATTGAGACAATGATTCCTCGTCAATTTAGGTAGTTAATGTAGAGATAAGAGTTGCTTAGCTGAAAAGAGGTTTTACACATCTAACCCTCGCTATTCATCCAATTGTGGTTGGGAGGGGGATTTGAGACCTGAACTTGCAAGTTCAGGTTAGTGATTATATAAATTCTTCATTCTTGCGTGCTGATGTAATAAAATTTTGTATATAAAATCTGGAATGTTGTGTTTGTACTCGAAAGTCGAAATAATTAGTAATATAATGGAATTACGTCATTTTAATTTTATTTTTCCTTTTTAAGGTAAATAGGTACACAGATTAATGGTTAATTGGAATGTAGTCGGTCTTGGTTGTTTTTTCTTTGGGCAGGTGTCAATTTTCACTTCAAGTTGTTGCAACAGAAATTGTACGTGGCCAACAAGTTAGACGTTGATGTTTCCTTGTGGGATTAGGGAATAAAAGAAAGGCATCTCGAGACGAAATTGGTGGAGTGCCGTAATAGAGAATAAAGTCGAATTAGTGAAGAACATTTTTCTCGTTATTAGAAAGAAGAAGACGAGAGATGTCACGACATACACATGCCCACACACATAATAATTGTGGCCTTATTCTGTTTTGTACTGATGACGTTGATTGGTATTGAATCGGATACTAGTGAAAATTCAAGAGAATAATACAGAACATAGATGTGATGATTCCAAAAAAGTAAGCTTTTGGAGACAGTCAAGTAGTAATTGATCAACTAATTCATTTTTCGTATGAATTTTATTGGTATAACTGTTCCATTCCATTCCACCACGAGAATACCTGATCTCTATACACGGTAACAATCTCCGTGATACGATACAATTACAAGCCCCTCCTACTTAATTGACTTTAAATAAACTGATGTGAACTAACTATTACAGAATGGAGTCCACACCTCCGACTCCGAGACAAGACAGGCTCAAGTTCTCACATGAGGCAGTCGGCTCCGAGCTTGAAGAAATACTGTCAAACACCCAATCATCCTACTTTAGTCGCCTCAGTTCGGCCTTATCAGTAGAACTGAAATTGTCATTTCGGCTCGCAGCTCCTGCTGTAGTAGTTTACCTGCTTAATAACGTTGTCTCGATGTCAACACAGATGTTCTGTGGCCATCTTGGAAATCTTGAGCTTGCTGCTGTCTCACTTGGCAATACTGGTATCCAAGTGTTCGCATTTGGCCTCATGGTAAGCCCTCTCTCTCTCCTTTCCCCCCCGTTTTAATTAAAAAAAAAAGAAAAAAGAATGCTAGTGTATCTCATGGTCACGGATATAAAGATGACACATAAAAAGGCACCTGATATTACTGATAATGAGTACGGCAGAGCAATGCATTAGTGAATTAATGTGTCTAATGCTGCAGCTTGGAATGGGAAGTGCAGTGGAGACTCTTAGTGGCCAATCTTATGGGGCACGCAAATACGAAATGCTAGGCATATACCTTCAAAGATCAGTACTTCTTCTTATGGCCACCGGCTTACCACTCACGGTGATCTATATTTTCTCCAAAAACCTCCTAACTTTACTTGGTGAACCAACAAACATAGCATCTTCAGCTGCTCTTTTCGTCTACGGACTCATTCCTCAAATTTTTGCTTACGCTGCCAACATCCCCATCCAAAAGTTCTTGCAAGCACAGAGCATAGTCGCCCCTAGCGCATACATCTCGTTAGCTGTACTTGTCGTTCACCTCTTATTGACGTGGTTGGCAGTATTCAAGTGGAACTGGGGGCTGCTTGGTGCAGCCTTGGTGTTGAGCTTGTCGTGGTGGTTTATAGCTTTGGCTCAGTTCTTGTACATTGTTATGAGTAAGAGGTGTAAACATTCTTGGAGAGGGTTTAGCTTGCAGGCTTTCTCTGGACTTTGGAGTTTCTTCAAATTGTCTGCTGCATCGGCTGTGATGCTGTGCTTGGAGAGTTGGTACTTCCAGATGTTAGTCTTGATTGCTGGATTGCTACCAAATGCCAAGATTCAATTGGATTCTCTTTCCGTTTGGTAACCAAAACAAGCCTTCCGTTGCGTTTCATTTTCGGTTTGATTTGTATAATATAAGCACTACCATGCATTCTTTCAGAGGACTAAATTTTAACCAGAAAAATAGTTATCTGGTAAGGTAAGTGTCTGTGTGTAATGTGATGGTTAATCACTGCTTTCTGACCTATGCTATGCAGCATGATAATAGCAGGATGGGTATTCATGATATCGGTTGGATTCAATGCTGCTGCAAGGTAACTCTAGCTACTTCCACATTAATTAATGAAGACATCTGAGAATTAACATTGCGAGATGGTATAAAAAATAAAATAAATTATTAAATTAATGAATAAATTGAGTTGGTATCTCGAATTAATTAAATAAAAATATTTGTTTTAGTTACCGAAATAAAAAAAATTCACTCTGGCAGGTATTTTTGATAAAAAGTCATTAAATAAAGTTAATTGCATTTATTAGTTTGTCTTATATATATATATATAATGAATTTACAGTATCAAACAAAATGCCTCGATAAAATAATATGATAATTGGCAGTGTAAGGGTGAGCAACGAGCTTGGAGCTGGGCATCCAAAATCTGCAGCATTTTCAGTAAAGGTGGTGACTTCATCATCATTCATCATTTGTGTAATAGCAGCGAGCATTGTAATGGCGCTGCGGCATGTTTACAGCTATGCCTTTACGGACGGTGAAGTTGTTTCTAAAGCAGTTGCCGACCTCAGCCCTTTTCTGGCTGCCACCATTGTACTGAATGGAGTCCAACCTGTTCTTTCTGGTAACAACATTGTAAACTTATTTCATTATTCAATCTTCGTCCTAGTTTGTACAGTTTCAATAATGATTAAATGTCATATTATCAATGAACAGTACATCGTCTAATTACCTGATAACATATGCCAACTGAATTTGTTTAACAGTTTAGTCTTTTTAACGTCGTTCAACTCTCTTTTGTAATTGAAAGGTGTAGCTGTTGGGTGCGGATGGCAATCATTTGTGGCATATGTAAACGTTGGATGCTATTACTTGATTGGTATTCCTCTTGGAGTGGTTCTAGGCTTTTCTTTAAAGCTTGGTGCCAAGGTATTATTCTACCACTTAAAGCAATCGGCCACTAGTTGAACGAAGCCTAGTGGACAAGAGGGAGTCCAAGTATACATACATACAGATAATACATTTTACATTGTTTGGGCAGGGGATATGGTCAGGCATGATCGGAGGCTCATTCTTGCAGACCCTGATACTGATATGGGTCACTTACCGGGCAGATTGGAATAAGGAGGTAAGCTTAATCGTGGTTTATCTTTGTAAATCTCCTCGTGAAAACTGAGTGTATCGAAAGATATAATATCGATAATCCCGTCATCTCTTATAGTACAAAACAGTTTCTTTAATTATATATATCACGTGTTTGTGGCATGGTCACTCGTGAAATTAATTTTTTTTATTGGTAGATCACTGGAAGCCCTACTTTCCTGTCATGATTACTCAAAAACAAAATAACTAAACTGGTAAATTTGTTTAGATTGATTAATGGACTTGATATCTTTCAGGTGGAGAAAGCCAAGGAGCGGTTGAATTCATGGGTTGACAGAGACGTAGAATGAAGTTACGAGGAGTTAGAAGCAGTTATTTCCTGGGGGAGTCGCACAGCAAATTATGAATGTATCTTTATATGTTTTATGTTTAGTTCAAGTATAACTGAGAATTATACTTTTTTAAAAATACAACAAATCCATTGGTCCGCGCTGATCAATATTAAAATTGTCAATAACTGGGAAACAGCGTAAATTTAATACAAGACGACTCTGTTCGGATTGGATTTGCTAATCAAATCTTTGCATGTGCATATCTATTAATTCTTCATATATTTTGAATGTTGATCAAATTTTTGATTTTTTTTAATAATATCCTTAGCAGATATTATTAATTGCAATATTGCAAAGCAAATACCTTATATTTTAGTTCATATAATTTGGAACACATGTATATATTCAAAATAATAAGTATTTGATTTTAATAGAAACTTTGGCTTTTAACAGAAATTTCATAGTTAAATAATTATACAACGCATTTAATTACAACATCAGAAAATGAATGTTATATTGACATTAATTATACACATGAAGAAACCCGGAGAGACATTACGACCAATTGTGCACTTAAACATATTTAAATATAACGTAATCAAAAGGGTAGGTCCTTGAAACCATAAACATCAATGAATCTAGTTAGGCATTAGAGATGCTCACATTGATCTAAATTGATTTTTTTTCAATTTGATCAATTTTATAATAATAATTAAAATTATTTAAAAATAATATTTGAATATACAAACTAAAATTAGTTTGCATTTAATTCACAGTTAAGGTGGTTGAATTTTATTAACTCATCATCTACTATGTCAAATTAGGGATGACAACGGACAAGGTTATCATTGTACTTATTTTACAAATCATTTTATGATTAATACATTTTTCATTATTTCGATGTTCATATATTTATAGATTTGATGTTGTTTTTAAATTGATTTAATGAAGTTCTTGACACAAAACATAGCATGGAGGAAATCATGATGAGATCATGATAATGAGATTTCTATCATGTGTAATTATGTTAGTATCTAAACTTTTCCTAATCATAGGATTAATGAGATGGGATATCATTAATCTGGATAGACTAACACATATTATACTCTTTGATTAGATCAAGTAGTAGATCTCATAAGTTGTAGACATGAGTTGTTTAGAGTTAATATATGAATGCTTAACTAAGGGTAGTAAGTATATTGGATTGATCTACTATGAAACAATCATATGGATATTCTATTTCAGTGTCAATGATAGTCTCATCGTAGCAATGAGACAAGTATCATTTGATTTGAGGTACTTAAGGATATCTCAGATACTGATCCTGTGCTTTGACTCTATTCATCGGTACCTTTCAGGGGTTACTTATAGGGTAGTGATTGGGTACAGCTTGAGGTATTTAAAGGTAATTGAGTAGCTAATATATGATTCACCACTCCTGATAGAAGGAGATGATACCTACGACGTCTTGTTGTGGCTATTACTTAGGAGTCTCTGGCCAGAGAAAATATGTGTCATGAAGAGAGTCTTCAATGATACATAGAGTAATGAGATCCTCAGGACAAATCTAATAATACTTGAACTAGATGTGATGTAGTCAGTCTAGAGGGAGTTGACACTTTGACCATACTCTGAACCCAGTGGGGTATAGATAGTGAAAGGATGAATTGTATGGTAACATTGCGTATGGAAGGGTTTGTAGTCAAACCACCGACTTTCCGGTTAATTGCGGGTTATGACGTGTTGCAAGATACCGCTTTTGACTTATTTGAATTAAGTGTTAATTTAAGTGACTAATATAACTAAGAACCTAATGTGTCACACACATAGGAGATCCGAAAGATGAGTAAAATGGTCTTAAATGGTGATTCAAGATATGAGAGAGTGTTTCGGGATTCTATCGTGATGTAATCATGGTAGAAAACGTTGCATGGAATGGATTAGAAACAAGTGTTGTTGGCTTCCATTAATGCATGCTATTCATGGTCATTAATTTCCCATAACTTCCATTATTGCATGTTATTCATGGTCATTAACTTCCCATAACTTCCATTAATGCATGCTATTCATAACCATTAACTTCTCATAACTTTCCATTAGTGATGGGAGTTATGGAAGGCCAAATGGTGCAGAAAATTGAGATGGTTTTCATACATCTTGTGTAAGACACAAGAAGAAAAAAAAAGAAATGTTCTTTTTCTTACACACACACTTTTTCTCTCTAACTCTCTTAAGAGTTCTTGTCTTTGCTAGCACAAAAAAAAGAATTCTAGCTATCTCCTTATGAGGATTCATCCTTCTATCTTTGTGTGGACTTTCATTAGAGACGGTCTGCGTTGATTGTTGTGGTTTACAACAACCTAACGCGAACAAGATTAAAAAACGAAGGAGATCGTTAGAAAGGTATGTAAACATCTTACATTTCATGTTTTTAATTTTTTTCTATATCTATATGCATCAGTGGATCTGGTTTTTGAGGTTTCATATATTTGATATATATTATGTATGAGATGCATGATCGGAACCTAACAGTGGTATTAGAGCCATCTTATGCCTTGTTAGATGTAGAATATATGACAAGTGAAATTAATGTTTTATTTTCAATCACATTGAATCATTCACATACATCTTATTAACATATTGGTGAAAGAAAATCGTGAAAACCATTTTTCTATAATTAATTTCAAATAAAACATTACAGGCATAAAACACATGTTTTAATGTTTTATTTGAAATTAATTATAGAAAAATGGTTTTCACGATTTTCTTTCATCGATATGTTAATAAGATGTAAGTGAATGATTCAATGTGATTGAAAATATTTTAATAAGATTAAAATTTTTAATTTTGACTTTACAAGAACATGCATGAAATATGTCTTTCTGCTGGGCATGTGATGTCTATTGGCTAAACTGATGAGGTTACACATGATTTTCATAGAATTTGATTCTGGAAAAATTATGTGAACATATTTGGGATGTGTTTATGCCTCTGTAATTTTTTTGTAGAATTATTAAAAATGTTTTAATAATTTTATCAAACAATTTTCTTGATTTGGATAGTTTTTCAGAAATTGTAGGATCTGTTTTGTTTGATGTTTTTGTATGTTTATATTTCGTTTCTAGACCCTTAAAAATATTTTTATGTGATAAAATATGTGAATTTGATGTTTGATGCATTCCTAAATGATTTTGCTTGAAATTTGATTTTCAGAAAATTTTAGAAGTCATATTTGTCGTTTTTGGTATCTTATCGGTGTTTCAGTTCTCAAGATAATTTTTGGGTAATTTCTAAATTATTTTGATCATCATGAAATGACCTAGAGATGCTTGAAATGAAGATTTTATGTTCTGAAAGTTTTGGGAAATTATAGAAATTAATTTTGAATTAATTTTAGAAGAGCAATAGATTTTTTTAGTAAGACTAGAAAAATTGGCATGTATGACAAAATTGAAGTTGTTTAATTTTGGACATCAAATAATTATTTTAAGGTAAATTAATTATGAATTAATTTATAAAATTAGAAATTCATGTTAATTAGATTAATGTTAATTCTAATCGAAATAACATACAGTAGTAATTTTAGCCACGTTAGTAAAAGGAAGATAGTAAATCTAAGTGTTGGATTGAGCTTAGATCCAACTGCTGGATTGGGCTATCATGTTAGGATCCATAAGATGTCATAACCAAAATGATGTGTTTACATATATGCATTAGAGAATGCATGGTTAAGAGAATGTGTGGGCTTGCATGATGGATGGTTATGGGCTTAGGCCCAATTTGATTGGGTAGTCCATATCATGTCATATGTACATATATATATAAGGTATATGTGTAAGTCCATCTAAGCTAGATGAGACCTTAGTCAAACCCCTAACTTAGAATATTAAAATAACACCTTCCTTTAACGTGTTGAGAACCAGAGTCCTTTTAAAGTTAGGGTTGTTGAGCAAACCCAAGCCTGCTCTACACGGATATGTTCGAACCATAGAAATAGGATTTCCTAATTAATGGGTCGGTTTTAACTAGAAGCGTTGGTTTGTTGGGCAAACTTAAGATTACCATGGACAGAGGTGAAGTTGGGTAGTGTACATTAGATGTACACGTATCAAGAGTTGATATCCTAATGAGTGTGCACACATCAACAGTTGATAGCACTAGATTCGATAATTGAATTGGAGATACAATTGGTATGATTGATACCTACCGGTTGAACTAAGGTGGCTTGTTGGGCAAACCTAAGGTTATTATTACGGATATTGGAAATCAACCTACTAGGAGAATTTCTCTACGAGTTCTCTCATATTTATAATGAGGATTATGAATTTGTGAAAATAGTGGGAGTCATAAAGCATGTTATTAAAGTCCTTATAGACATGCATTTAAGTACATTCTAATTTTTCTCTATTTGACAATAGGTTATTATTGCCCGAGTCAACATTATGAGTACTAGTGTGAATCTAAGATCATTGATGGAAGCTAACAAGTTAACTGGACCAAACTACCTTGACTAGCTCAGGAACTTGAGAATAGTTCTTAAGTCTAAGAAGCTTGGTTATGTCTTGGAAGAACCACTTCCCGGTCCCCCTGCTGGGTTGAGGGGACATCTCCAGTGCAATACGCACTGAAGATGAATGGCTATATCGAACGGTTGCCTTCCTTGGGTTTTCTTTTGGATCATGAATTAAATATTGACTTAATTCTGACAGGTTTAACCGATAGTTACTCACAATTTGTGCTTAACTATTGGATGAATAATATATCCAGCACAATTCCCGAGCTAGTCAACATGCTTGAAGCAGTTGAGCCATTTGTCCACAAGGACAAGGTTGTGATGCTGGTGGACTCTTTTGGTTTAAAGAAAAAGAGCCAAAAGAAGAAGAAGTTCGCAGTGCCTAAGGGAGGTGTTAAGAAAGCAAAGAAGATTGTCCAGAAGGGAACTTGCTTCCACTGTGGCAAGGATGGCCACTGGAAGAGAAACTGCAAGGTCTATCTAGAGTTTTTGAAGCAGAAGAAGGCATCTGATGCCCCATCTGCTTCAGGTATTTACGTTATTGATATTCATACTATTTTTGATAATAACATATGGGTATTGGATACCGATTGTGGCTCACACATTTGTACTGATATGAAGGGCCTTACGAACGATAAACAACTCAACAAGGGAGAGTCAAACCTTCGAGTGGGCAATGGAGCAAGAGTTAATGCATTAGCTGTAGGCATATATGTATTGACGCTCCCTATTGGGCTTGTACTAGAATTGGACAGTTATTTTTATGTACCTGCTTTGACTAAAAATGTAATGTCTGTTTCTAGTCTTAATAAAGCTAGATTCCATTTAAATATCAGTAACAATGGTTGTTCAATTTATTTAAATGGAATGTTATATGCTTTGGGTACATTATGCAATGGTATATACATATTGGATATGTATAATCCAGTTTTAAATATCAATAATAACAAAAGAATAAAATGAGATAATATGAAATCATCTTACTTATGGCATTGTCGCCTTGGCCATATAAGTGAGAGACGCATGTCTAAACTACACAAGTGTGGTAGTTTAGGGTCATTTGATTATGAATCATATGACACATGTGAATCTTGCTTATTAGGCAAGATGACTAAGTGATACGGAAACTCCAAGAAAACAAGGTTCTTGAAACCCCTTAATGCTATTGAATCAAAACCCCAATCTTTCTATTCTAAAAACATGCTAGTTCAAACCCCAATTATAAGAAATTGAGATTCAAACCCGAAGAAAACAGAAGAATTGAAACGCCACAAGCGATTACCTTGATAAGTGATGCAATCCTTGAAGCAACAACAAGAAGAACAAACCTCTCTTGAAGAGAATATTTCTCAATTTCGTTAATCAACTTAATCTGATGTTTACAAGGATAAAATAAGGTATTTATACCCTTGCCTACATCCTAACCCTAAAAGGAATAGGTTATACCCGTTAATGCTCAAACAAGCCTGATCCTAACTAGTTTAGGAGTTTATATCCCAATAATGCAGTCTGATCCTAATCCACTTAGGATTGGGCTAAACTAACTTTAATAAGACCAAACTAACTTAAATAAACCTAAGGGAGGTGAATGGGCCTAATGGAGCACTCTACTTAGGCCCACATGCTTGGTTGTCCAAAACTAGCTTAAAATAAACTAAGGCAAGTGAATATCAAACCAATAACAAGTCTTTTGGCCCTAATAAATAATGGATAAATAACAAGCCCAATGTATTAAATTAAGCCCATAAGAATAATTGAACTTGTCTTGAAATTTGGTTAAGTATTAGTCCCTCTACACGTCCTCTCTAGAAGAATCACAAGCTTGACTAATCCACTTGAAATCTCCATGGATGGTTCGGCCTTGTCATCAAGGTGGGATGTAATGTGACTTTAAACAAACCCTTGAAGTGCTTGTTTAAGCCTTGCTGGACGTTGTCTTGTAATAGGTCCACTTGGCAAAGTAAGCTTGTCTTGGCATGTGGCACCTTGATCTCCATTGCCATGGCTTCTTGTATCATTCCCTCCCTCCTCAAAAGGATTTGTCCTCGAATTAGCCCCTGCATTATCAAATGGAGAGAGATTAGCATCATTAAATATAGTAGATACTTGATACTCACCTAGCAAATCAATCCTGTAGGCATTATCATTAATCTTTTCAAGGACTTGGAAAGGTCCATTGCCTCTAGGATCTAACTTAGATTTTCTTTGCTTAGGAAACCTCTCTTCCCTGAAATGTCGCCAAACCCAATCACCAGGCTCAAATCGCATCAACTTTCGCCCTTGATTAGCTCTTTGTGCATATGCTTTATTCCGCTTCTCTATGTGCTGTCTCGCCTTCTCATGAATGTTGCGCACCAAATCTACCTTCTTTTGTCCATCTGCACTAGTTATCTCACTTAAAGGTAAAGAACACAAATCTAAAGGCGTTATTGGATTAAAACCATAAACAATCTCAAAAGGCAAATAACCAGTAGTATAATGTATGCTCCTATTGTAACACAACATCTCTAAAAAACAACTTAGCAATATTTATAGCATCATCATTTTTATGATGACATGCAATGAAATGTGTCATCTTACTAAACCAATCTACTACTACAAATATATTATCCCTACCCCTTTTTGTCCTAGGCAACCCTAATGTTAGCCCCAATTTTTTTTTTATTATTAAGCATGATTAGAGTAATTTTGGGTTAGTGCTAGATTAATTTATGTTGCAATTAATTATCATACTAATTTGAGGAAGATGATATGATGTAGGTAAATTGAATTAAGTGTTAGAGTGGTAAGTATGTATAAGGGGCATTATTGGAAGATCACTTAAGTTAGAAAGACTTAAGGCATTGAAGGAAGGGAAATTGGGTTATTTTATCTTCATTAAAGGAAAGAAAGAAGACTTGTCTAGTGTTAGGAGAAGAAGAAGCGAAATTAGAGAGTGAAGAGGGAGAGAGTGTCGTTGGAGGGAAAGAGAGAAGAGAAAGAAGGCTAAGCTCGGTCTTGAATTCTCATGGTCTTAAGGAGGGATTTTAAAGTTTGTTCAAGAAGGAAAGGGGAAGGGGACGATTAGAGCTTCCATTAGAGCCAAGAAACAAATTGATTGATGAAGATCCAAGGTAACTGTATGTTTAATCTTTTAAATTTTGGAAGGGGTTTTGGTTTAAAGATCTTAGGAAATGCATGGGTATGAGTATTCTAGGATCAATTTCATGCATTTGGTTCTTTGGGCTTGTCAATTTCAATGTCTATTGATTTGGGACTTTTGTAAATGTTGAAGAAAACCAAGAGAGGCAAGAGGAGCAAGAGTAGAGGCACATTTGAGCAACTTTTCAAGCAAGGGAGCTAAGGTGGGTTTCATTTTTATAATTGAGTTAATGAGCCATAAATGTTCTTTCAAATATATGGAATTAAATGATTTCCAACTACCTTGAAAATGTGTATTTATTGTTCTTTAAGATGGTTTGAAAATGTGTACTTATTGTTCTTTAAGATGGTTTGAAAATGTGTATTTATTGTTCTTTAAGATGGTTTGAAAATGTGTCATAAGTCTTGGTGATTGAGCCCAAGTTATCTTATAAATTGGTTGCTTTTTTATAACTATCAATGTACTTTTTGACTCCTAATTTGCGATTTTTGTGCTTAAATTAGTTCCTTATAGAGAGCTCATATTATTTGCAATTTTTTAGTGAAATTGTTGCAAATTGATATTAATTGCATTATAATTTTTCTAAGGACAATTGATACTGCAAATTGTTACTTTGTCTTGTAGGAAAAGAAGGAGTCAACCATGCCAGGAAGTCAACGGAGCCTTCCAGCACGTCGCGACGTATCCAACAGAGCCTTCAAGCATGTCGCGACGTATGACAATTTCTAAGTTTCTGCGCATCAACGGACAACAGTACATCGCGACGTCAACTAATTCACATGCTGTGGCGAGCAAGCCAGAGCAGCACGTCGCGACATCCATTAATTGTCTAGTTGCGACGTGCAGACGGATACCCGGACTCCAAATAGAAATTTCCCTCACTGTACTAACCTGGCCCGTTACCATCATTTATAAGTTTGCCAAATTAGGGCCAAATTAGGTCATTACAGGGAGAGCATCATATCATATACACTTCGTATCGACTACAGACACCACATTCGGCAGCCACCAGAGACGACTCCCCGTACCACCTTCATCATTCCATCTCCGATCATCACCATTCATCGCCGAACACTTCACCGCCACTTCCACCGTCAGTCTCTGGAGCCATGTTTAACGTCGGGACTTCAGCAGTGATGGAGATCCTCGGAGTTATGCACGGCTAAAGGCGTCTGACCTCTTGAAGATGTAGCAATGGCTTGAGTTCACCGGGCTTCAAAGGGGAGTAACCAAACATTGTCTGAAATTTAGTTATATTGTTGTAAAACTCTGAGTTAGAGTTTTCGGTGGTATGATTAGATTAGCATGGTTAGAGTTTAACTATGTGTTGAACAATGTTTTGTGATATGAACATAGTTATATGTAGAACTTTGATGATTAATATATGAAGTCTCATATATGTCTTTTGGTGATTGCATTAATCCTCATTATCTGCCTAGTTGTGTTTGATATAGATGATTATGTTTGATCCGATTGACCAATTGCATTGACTTGTCCATTTTACACGCTAAGGTGCTTTTAACAAAGTTTTAAGCAATGGAGTTCATTAATTAAAACTTTGGACTTAAAGAGTCCTTTAAGGTTGATCTTTTGGAAACTTAGTGGATTTCACTCCCCGATAATTTGTTTTGAACCGTGATAGCCTAAGCTCGTTTTCAAGAGGATTTTCTATCATTTGATAATTACTTGAATTTTCAGTTTTGATTTCCCAAAAATCCAAAAATACACTTTCATACAATTTTCTTTACTTTTAGTTTAATTTTCTCAATTTTAATCAATGATCCAAAACCCCCCTTTTTATCAACTTAATTTGCATTTTTGACTATAGGCTAGCTTAAACCTTTTTCGTCGGTTCCGATTAAGTGAGACGACCCGAGGTTGCATCTTATACTGCAATCGTTGGTATTTATTATTTTTAACCGATTTCCAAGGATCGATAATTAGATCGAAACGACAGAACCGCGATCAAAATGGCGCCGTTGCCTGGGAACCAAGAAATTGGTTTTCCATAGGTTAGCCAAAGTCAATTTTACTTGTCGTTGATAATAGAAACCTTTACTTTTGCATTGCATTTTTGATAGTTGAATTTCATACGTGTCAATAGTATAGATTACAATTTCCTTTACACAAACATACTTTCATACTTACACTTTTCACACTTAGCGATTTTACATACATTCATACTTGCATACACTCGCATCCATCACATTTCACTTTTTGCTTGATTGTGTGTAATTGTGAGTCAATTTTGCTACAGCTTCAATTTTTATCTCTGTGAATTGCTCTTGTGCATGCCCAGAAGACTTAGGCTTGTTCATTTCCAACCTGAGATAGAAAGACATCTTAGGAAGCTTAGGAGAGAACGGAAAGAACAAGAGAGACCTAGAACAGTAGAGCAAGAAGAGAATAATATGGCTGAACACCCTAACTTTCCTGCTAACCAACCTAGGAATAGAGATCACGGACTGAATGGTAAGTAAGAGAGAGTAGGAGATAATAACGGAAACCAGAGACGGAGGACAATTAGGGAAGCAACAACATCAGATGTTAACTCTGACCCGTTCACTGCTGCTTGCCCTAACTTCAATGTGAATTTCGAAGTCAAAGGACTGCTGATTAACTCTCTGCCCAAATTTCATGGTTTGGCAGGAGAGGATCCTTATATGCACCTACAAGCACTGTCAATGATTTGCCAAAATATGAAACCGGTAGGAGCACATTTGGATCAAGTACTCTGGAAGGTTTTTCACCTATCGCTGGAAGGAAAGGCACGGGAGTGGTATATGAGCCTCCCGAGGCATGTGACCAATGCCTACCATAGCTGGGCAAACTTGCAGAAGGCCTTCCTAGAAAAGTACTTTCCTGCCTCTAGGACATCATCAATGAGGAAGGAGATTTATTCAACAAAACAGGAATATGATGAGTCCTTATACGACTATTGGAACCGTTTCTAAGACCTACTTTTGTGATGCCCCCATCATCAAATTTCGGATGAACAGTTGGTGCAATATCTTTATGATGGGTTGAAGAGCCAAGAAAAAGGAATGTTGGATGCAGCTTCAGGAGGATCCCTGATTGACCTCACGGCATCGGAAGCTTGGGATCTCATAAAAAAGATGGCCCTAAACCACCAGCAATATAGTGTCCGAGATTCTAGAGGAGTGCATGAAGTGGGAGCCTTAACGGCTCAAGCAAAAAGAATGGAGAGTCTAGAATCAAAAGTGGATTCCCTAGAAAATAGGATAACTTCGCAGCTGTCTTTTATCACTGCTGAACTGAAGAACTTGAATGTGCATTGCCCATCTCCTTCAATGGATCTTACCGCACCTAGTTGTGAAACTTGTGGGTCGGTGATGCACATCTCTAGCGTTTGTCCTGGACGATATGAGGAAGTTTCGGCAGTGTATCCAGGAAGACAGAATCCAAAGTGAGATCCGTACTCCAACACCTACAATGAGGGATGGAAAGCACACCCTAGGTTTAGTTGGAGAAATGATGAGGGCAGAGCACCAAACCGATTCCAACAGGGGAGTGGAGCTGGATCTTCAAACAACCAGTTCCCCGATCAACAAGCTTTGACGGTGCCACCAAAGGAAGACACAAACCAATTGCTGCACAGCATGATGACGTTGATGAAGGAAGAGAGGAATTCTACTGCCAACCAGTTCAATGCGATAGCAAACTTAATTCAACAGGATTCTTCCAAGACTGCTGCCCGGTTCAATGCCTTGAAGAAGAGAATGGAACAATGGGAAACCAAGGCGGAGAACATAAACACTTATGTCACTCAGTTGTCCAACAACATGAGTGAGAATCAAGAAAGGACCAGTGGGACAATTCCTCCAAACACCGTGATGAATCCGAAGAGTCTGAATGCTATTGATTTGAGAAGTGGAAAACAAGTGAGATTCGTCACTCCAGATGAAGTGCCTTGCAATAAGGAAATTGAGGTTGAAGAAGCGCCTCAATTTAAGGAAACGACAATAAGATCGGAAAATGTCAGAAAGGACAATTTGTTGAAAGAAAAGAAGAAGTCAACGATTAAGGAGAAAGGAACATCTACGACCAGTGTCACGGATAAAGCCAAGGATGAAAAGTCGAGTGAACACGAAGCCACAGGTAAGGAGGTAAATCTTCGAGACCTCCCTTTTCCAAATTCTTATTTAATGAGCAAAAAGATGAATGAACTCAAGCAT
>JAOQMQ010000002.1:13938089-13957776 GCA_027563845.1 Erythroxylum subrotundum | reverse complement strand
TTTATTTATCTATATATATATATATATATATATATATATATATATATATATGTATGTATGTATGTATAACATAACAAGAACGTATGGCATAAACTACCAACAACTAATCACAAATATAAATAGACGATAAAAATGGTAAAGTTAATTTGTCAACTATTTTTGTAATTTTTTATGTTCACTTTGAAACGTTTCTTTTTTCAATTGTTATAAAATCAAAAATTTTCATTAACTTATATTTAAGTTTAAAGACTTATATATTAAGGATACCAATAACATTCATGTTCATGAGATAAACTATCCAAACTTAATAAATTATACAACAAAACTAATTTAAAGAAATTATAATACTTAAATTAAAGTTTAAAGATCATTTTAAAATGTTCAAATTTTTTTAAATAAATTCTTAAGCTCTTAAGATTTGCAAGTTGATCTTTAACGTTAATAATTTTTATAAAAATATCAAAGTTATTATACTATAATGATTAAGAACTTGTTTTATATTTTAAGAAGTTCATTATTAAGTTTTATATAAATAAGACTTGTTATATGAATGAATATTACTGTAAAATTAAATCTTAACGAAAACATTAAAGATAATTAATATATTTTGGCCACGATTAAATCGTAACTCATCGTATATAACAAAGAAACAGCATGGACTCTTTCTTGAGAAAATGGTGTACTGATTGGACTACAAAAAGTAGGCTACTTATAGGCCTATATACACTGCTTGTTAGTGGGGCTTTAAGTTCATCTTCTGGAAATAGAAATATTACATCATTTTCTTGGAAGTCCGAATGAAGATAGAGGGCGGGATGGAAGATCGCCATTTAAGACGCCAAATTGCCATTTTCAAAAACGGCAAGAACCACTAATGTAAATGTAAGATGCTTAAAAATCTTTGCAAGGTTTATGTTATGTTTGGTATTGTAGTTCAATTGTATAATTGTAGTGTTACGAAATTGCAGTTTACATAGGAAATAATAAGTTGTTAAAAATAATTATTAAAAAAGCAATAAATTTAAATTCATATTTTTAACACAAAATTAGAGCTAAATCTTAAGTTGAAATTCTCGTTTTAAATTTAAAAATTAAAGGTAAACTTAGTTTATAGACACATCCTTATCCATTATATCAGAATATTGAACTTTTGAAACTTGTCTCGAGAGTTATTTTTACTTTTGAATAACATAGATTTGCTAACTTAGCTAAGCCAACACCTACTAAATTGTGTTTGACCCCACACGAGAATCCAAAACTCAAAACACATTCTTAAAAAATTTCTAAATTGATGTGATAATTCTTTAAAACTTAGAGTATGTTTGGATGAGTTTTTATCAGTAGAGCTTTTGTCAGTAGAGTTTTTATTAGTAGAGCTTTTTTGATAAGAGTTTTTTTTTTAAATTAGTTGAGTGTTTGGCTGTCAATTAAAAAAATAACTTTTTTAAAAGAGCTTTATACAGTAGATTGTTTAGCAATATAAAAATAAAACCACTTATATTTTTTAACTATATTTTATTTTATAATAAAATTATTTATGCTAAATAATATTTAAAGTATACTATAATAATATTTAAGATGTACCAATTTTTACCACCTTATCTTGCATAATTTATTCGCATACATTTACAACAAAATAGGATTTATTTGTTGGTTAGATGTCATATTCAGTCATTGGAGCAACTTAACTCAATTGGAGCAACTTAACTCATTTCAATTAAAAATATGAAATTTGTAGGATAAAGCTATCACCGATATGATTGGTGGTCAGAGAGAACTTGCGATCACATAGACCATCCCACGTGTCAATCGGCATCACCAAAGAGAGTAAACAAACCAAGAACTATTCTCCGGAGATAGCTCAGTGTCCTCATCCATGGCGGTCGCTCCACCAACTTCTTGGCCGGTTACTCTTCGGAGCCACCAAAATCACTTCCTCTCCTCCGATAACCCTCATCTTCACCGACTATTTTTTCCAAAAACAACCCTTAACGATCGTTTCCGTGGCCCCCAAGAAAAAGGTGGTCACCTCTTATATAAATATCCTATGTTTTAAGACAGTTGAATTAAAGGAGTTTATTGTTTCGTATGGTTTTGAACTTTATTTTTTCTTTTTGGTTTCTTTTAGGTAAACAAGTACGATGAAGGGTGGCAGAAATCATGGCACGTCGACGTCTAACGCAGAGACGCAGACCTTCGTCTGCGTATAAGCAGACGTCGACGAAGACCCAGCGGTAACCTATGAGTATCATGGTGTCTTTAGAGTTGTGAGAGTTGTGAGTTGATTAGAGAAGGTGAGTCATGAGTGTGTGAGGAAAAGAAGAGAAAAAAAGAAACGAAAGAGACATAAAATTGTTTATAAAGAGACATAAAATTGTTTATATACGGAAGTGACGGGAATTGTCAAAAAAGCTAAATTTGGCTTTGAAAAAGCTGTATTCTTACTTTTAGAAAAGCGATTGTCGGTGTAAAAGCACTTTTGAACACTCATTTTTATTTTTAAAAGTCTAAAAGTCGAACCAAATAGACACCTAGCTTGTCACTTTCAATTGAAGCAATTTATGACTCTTACGTGTCAACAAAATTAATCATAAGGCATTAGAAATTCTTTTTATTAAGATTTTTTAATCTTCTCTTTAGATGAATCTTCTTTTTAGATGAGAGTCAACATATAAGACAATAAAATTGTTGAATTTTTATTTTATATGAGGATTCATATATAAAAAGAGAGTTATAATTTTATATAAAAGAGAGTTATAATTTTAATTAATTCTTTTTAATTAATTTAGAAATTTCAAAATTGTATGTATAAATATCTTTAAATGCCCAAAGAATTAGACATTTATGAAAAAAGTTGTCCAAAACATTAGCGGTAAGAAATACATAGAAACGCATAACATCAAATAATGCAACAGTTATTGATAATCTTTTTAATTAACCACTTTTCTACATTTTTTGGTAAATTGGACCCTCTCGCTTCCTATTTTAATATCATCGCTTCTGAGGTATGGTGTGCAGTCTATCTTCAACATAATCCCAGTCATGTGTTAAGTGGAAGTTTGATGATATCATCTCAGTCGTGACTTGTGTTAAGTCAAAGTATATAGTTTTATGTTAAAAAAGTCTTGATCTCATTATCTATCTATCTTGCGTGGTAGATGACATTGGATATGCGAATTTAATAGTAATAGAGTTTAATGTTAGATGAAAAAAAATAAATGAGTCTAAGCGGATTAGAGTAAGATACGTTGAAGGATGCAAGTAGGAACTATATGCAACATATGATTAGTAAAGACAAATGTTTCAAAATTAAGTTTCACTAAAAAAAAGCCTGAAATGGTATTAGCAAAGATTTTTAGTAAATACTTCAGAGATATATATAATTGTAGAAAAATCTAGTATAACCACTACTAAGATAATTGAAGAATGCAGAAAAAGTTGTGAATTCAACTATGTAAAAGGTTATAAAGAGGAAGTTAAGGAAGAAGAGAACGTTAGACTATACATGTGAATATTCAAAGCTGCAATATTATATCCTTGGGTTTAAGCTTAGTAATAGTAGAACTGCAATTGTCAAAAAATCAGGAACTCCGTTATTACAATTCAAGAGGTTTTATATTTTTTTTGCAGCTATAAAAGAAAGATGGAAACACTTGAGACCCATATTTGAGATGGATGATTGTTTTTGGAAGATTAAATTTCAAGGCCAACTACTCAGGGCTGTAAGAAATGGATATAGAGCCATGTATCCTATAATAAAGAGACTTACCAAAGTGCAAAATACTAATTTATAATGTTGATTCATGTCACTCTTATAAATTGATTCAGAGTTGAAACCATCATTTTTTTAATTTCATATTATACCCGTCAAAAAATAGTATTGAAATAAACAAGCTAGTATCCAAATACTGGTAAAATATGAAATTTTGTAAAATATAGGACTAAATTGTAAAATTGAAATTTTTATTAGCCCTAACCATCGGCAGCCTCCTTCATCACTCTTCCCTCCCACACACTTAGGCTACCTCCTCTCAACTCCTCTTAGCTCTCACTCCCTCTCATTGTCCAGTCACCAGTGTCTTCTTCATCACCGTTTGTCACTGCTACTTCTCCGCTGAGTCGTTTCTCCTTCATTGTTGCTATTCCACCTCTATGTCACCATCACTGCTTGTCATAAGCTAGTAGAGCAAACAAGGTTGAGCACAGCCTCAGTAAAGCCCCACATGTTTTAGTTGTTTGAGCACAACCTTGGTGGACTTAGGGAAGCTGGACTGTTGTAACATGCTGAAAAAAAGAAGGATGTAGCACCATAGACACAGGGTCATTCCTATCATTTTATAGGCCCGGGGCAAAATAAAAAAAGGTCCTAATAAATCGGACAAAATAAAAAAAGGCCCTAATAAATCGACATTATACTTAAGTTTACATGTTTGTATGAAACATAAATGACTCAATTTATAAGTGTACATATTCAACCAAATATTAAATGATCATAACATCAGCTAATAATATCTTACAAATATCATTAACAATAAAACAACTAAAAATAACAACAGTAACAACAAAATAGTAATAGCAACAATCAAACAACAATATTAGATTGTAAAACACTAAGAAATTACATTAATAAATATACAGAGGATCATGATTTATGAAAAACAATTTTTTATACATTTTTAGATGTAAAATTATTAGTAATATTATCAAGATTAATATTATCCAATATATCCTTCTCAGTACATATTAGCCTTTTTTTTTCCTTTCTAAATGTTCTTAAGAAAATGGTGGTGGTATCGAAATAAAGATGGTGAAATTATATTTTCTCTGGCTATCGGAAATGTGGATTTCTAAGCCGCTAGATGTACTGAAGAGGTCCAAGGGACCGTTTCGAACACGAGTTCTTCACAAGTGGCTTCAATTTTTCTGTTGGTTTTTTCTTTAATTTTCTAGGAAGTGAGAAAAAGAAAAGATCTTGAGATATATGCATACAGGATTGTCACGTGGCATCTTAGCAAAATATATGCAGCTGATAGGAAATGGGCTAGCATATACTGCCACTTGATTGACCAATATGTTATTGAATGAGTCTCTCAGCATCAGAAAGGGATGAGAATGGGGCCCCTTTTTATGATGGGCCCTGGGCAGGGGCCGGCACTACATAGACACAGAGTCACAGCCCACAGGTACAAAGATTTCTTGGGTCCTTTAGGGTTAATTCTATGATAATTCATAGTATAATGATGATGCAACTGATGAAATTTCTTCCTATAAGGAGATAAATTCCTTTTATGTTGAATATGGTTTTTAGTAAACCCTAATCTAGTTTTATCATTAGGGTGTCTGTATTTTTCTAACATATCATTCATTTTTCTAGTACTCTCCGTGAATGTCGATAGATCAGCTGAAAGACTATTTATTCTTTGTTTAAGCTGATTGATCTCTTCATATCTATCTACGACTACGTTCTTCTTCATCTCATCTACTTGTTTCTTTAAGCAGACGTTCTCCTTTTCTAATACTTGCATGTTTTTCAGGTTTTCTACGTACTTTTTCTTTAGCAATTTATACTGCTTCAAAATTGCATGAGATTCTTCTAATGATTCTGAGTATGCATCTTGTAATTCACTAAGTTTTGAGGTTACCTCCTCATCACTTTCTCCTTCGGCTACCAGGAAAATGTTTGCTTGTACCGATGCCTCTGAATCAGTATCTGATTAAGATGAATCTAGATCTTCCCAGGTTACCATCATGCTTTTCTTACCTTCTCTACTCTTCTTGGGATTTCTTTTTAGCAATGGACATTCGGACTTGTAATATCCCGGTTTATTGCATTCATAGCATATAACGGATGTTTTATCATTCTTTCCTTCATCTTTACTATTCTTCTTGAAGGAGGACTCTTTGTTTCCTTTTGCCTTTTTCTTCCATATGCGTCTGATCTTCCTCGAGATAAAGGATAGTTCGTCATCTTCTTCACTTGAATCTTGATCTGATTCACTGGAGTCGTCATTCTTGATTTCCTCGATCTTCAGCACTTTCGACGATGAACTCCTCTCCCTCTGATTCTTATGATTCTTCTGTCCGACCTTCAATGCTATGGATTTATCCCGTCTGGGTTTATCTTCTGCATCGAGTTCCACTTCATGTATCTTCAAGGATCCAAGCAATTCATCAAGCTTCAACACGCTCAAGTCCTTGGCTTCTTGTATTGCGGTGACTTTTGGTCTCCATCTCTTCGATAGACTTCTGAGGATCTTTCTAATGTGATCTTGATTGTCATAAGTTCTGTCAAGAGCTTTAAGTCCATTAATGATAGTTTGAAATCTTCCAAACATCTGATCGATAGACTCTTCGTCCTTCATCTTGAACAGTTCATATTGGTGTACAAGAATACTTATCTTGGACTCCTTTACTTGATTGGTGCCTTCGTGTGCGATGGATAGCGTATCCCACATCTCCTTCGCAGTGTCGCATCCGTGAACTTTATCATACTCACTTCTGCTTAGGGCACAGCTTAAAAAGAACTTGGCCTTCGAATTCAGCTGGAATCTCGCTTTTTGATCTGTAGACCACCTAATTCTTGGAATAGCATTTCCTTCTTCATCTACTAGTATATACGGTCCATTTTCTATTATCTCCCAAAGGTCGATATGAGTAGATTCAATGAAGAACCGCATCTTGTCTTTCCAGTAATGGTAGTCTTCTCCATTGAACACAGGAGGTCTAGTGACGGAGGTGCCCTCAGCTATATATACGTGCGATTTTGCCATGGATCTTTATCCACACTTTGTGACAGTGATTCTTGGACACCGAGCTCTGATACCAATTGAAGTAAATCACACGTTAGTATAGACTTAATATTCGATATACAAAACGCACAAGAAGGGGGGTTGAATTGTGTATCCTTTTCTTGAATACAATCCCCTTTTCAAAACTTCTTTTGAAAACTTGCTTTATCAGAACTATTGAATAACAGTTTCACAAAATATTGCAATTCGCTTCTAAGTAATTGTATAAAACAATAAGAATAGAAAGTTGAGAGTTGAGAGTAAGAATCGACATAACAAATTTATACTGGTTCACCCCAAACCGTATGCTACGTCCAGTCCTCAGAATCCTTTCTAAGATTTCACTATACTTCTAAAAAATACAAGTATTCTTTTCACTGAGCCTCTTCAGGTCTCTTACAACAAGTATTCTTGTTGGGTCCGGGATTCGGTACCTAGGAAAACAGGCCCAGCCATAGGCCCTAGCATACCCCCGCGGCCCACACAATTGGTATTGCCCTCTTTGGTCAGGGGAATCTCTCTCCAGGATTCGAACACAAGACCTCAAGGTTTTGTTGTTGTTAACAACACGCCTAGCTCAATTAGTGAGAGGCGTGTTGTTAACAACAACAAAATCTTGAGGTCTTGTGTTCGAATCCTGGAGAGGGATTCCCCTGACCAAAGAGGACAATACCAATTGTGTGGGCCGCGAGGGTATGCTAGGGCCTATGGCTGGGCCTGTTTCCCTAGGTACCGAATCCCGGACCCAACAATTCTTTTCACCTAGCCTCTTCAGGCTCTTAGCTTTTCTTCTTTCTACTGAAAGATGTTTCGAGCTTTGTTACAGACAATATAGCTCTAGAGTTTACCTTAATGAATATAATGATTTCGTAACTTTAAATTCACTCGTGTAATTTTTAAAATCACTAACTTTTTCAGTGTTTGACTCCGACTCGTATTTATAGCCTTCATCTTCAACTGCTTCTTGATAACCGCTTCTTTCTTCTTGTTTCTTGATCTTTGAAGAAACATTTATTCAGTTGAGTTTTGTAACTAACTCAGATTGACTAATCATCCGATGTGGTATCGGGTCTTCGTCTTAGTTTCTGTTGCTGCTTTGTCTTACTTTCAATCATCTCATTTTTGGCTTCGCTTCGTCTTATTATCTTGCATCTTACTTTTCACTTCCGCTTCGTCTTATTTTCTTGCGTCTTACTTTCCGCTTCGTCTTATTTTCTTGCGTCTTACTTTCCGTTTCTGCTTCGTTTTATTTTCTTGCGTCTTACTTTCCGTTTCCGCTTCGTCTTATTTTCTTGTGTCTTACTTTCCGCTTCCGTCTTACTTTTCTGCTTGCGCCTTACTTTTGTGCTTACGTCTTACTTTTCTGCTTGCGTCTTACTTTTTCTTCGCATCGCAGCTTCGTCTTACTTTCTCCCCCGCCTTCGTCTTACTTTCTTCTATTATTATTATTATTTGGTCTTCATCAAAATTATTAATCATAAAGTCATTTTGACTTAACAAGACGTTGTAGATCAAGTACCAGTTAGAGGATTATTCAATACAAGAAGAACAAATCCCAATCTTCTGTGAAAACACAAGTGCTATCAACCTATCGAAGAATCCAATACAACATTCAAGGGTAAAGCATATTGAAGTTAGACATCATTTCCTACGAGACTATGTACAAAGGAAGATCGTTAGTCTACAGTTTGTTGAGACAAATTATCAATGGGCAGATATCTTCACTAAGCCATTGAGTGAAGAAAGATTCAAAGAAATCAAACGAAACCTGAATATGGTAGTGTTGAGTGACCAATCATCTGACACGTCATGACCCTAATGATCTTCTTAGTAAAGAAGATAAAAAGTTGTAAGTTTTCAAGATAACAGTAACAATAAGTTACAGACGGTAATTTCTTTCATGAGAAAGTTTTGGAGGGAAATCTTCTCAAAGCCTTAAGAATATCAACTACTCTAGAATACTCTTGAAACACTCTGAAATCGACTTTTACAGAACTCTCAACAAAGCATTCCTTTACTCTGTTCTTGATATCAAGTTCTCTTTGCTCACACTCTCAACTTCAGAAACTAACATCATCACCTTGAGAAATGCATTTGTGCGTTTAGTTTCTATTGACTACGGAAAAAATGGAACAATCAATGATTTATGGAAGACACGTTGATTTCGATTCCTTGAAGAAGAACCAGATGGACATCGAACCAGAGATTGATGCAGCTGGATGGAAGAAGTTCTTTCAGGTCCGTGAAATAGTTTACTTGAATGAAGTATATAAGTTTTGGAAGAATGCAAAAGGAGTAGACGATACTTCAGTATCAGTGGTGGATAGATTGTCACTCATTATGACACAGGAGTCAATCGAGAAAGCTAATGAATGTCCATGTGTTGGAGCAAAGGTGGCTCATAAAACAAGATGGATGACTCAAGCCAGTGTAGAGAAAGCACATGTTCAATCGACAACTCTATGGATGAAGTTACCCAAAGGAAGGCCTCATCTCTTGTACCGAAGGCTAGGGTTCTACATGCGCTACTTTTTCATTGTGTTATACCAAGAACAGGATCGAAGAATGTTGTGACGATGATAGATGGACAATGCCTGCTCCATCTACTCAACCATCAGCCCATAGATTTTCCACACCTAATTCTCAGTTATATGATGAAGTCGAAGAGAGACTCTAATGCCCTACAGTATTGTATGCTGCTGACAAGAATCTTCAGAGATTCTGAAATTTTTCTTGAGAAAGGAAACAGAATGAAGATGAACATAAAAAGTGTCATTAACGCGACAACAGTCAGTAGAATGGGCTTGAAGAATCAAGAAAAGGAGGATACAGATTCTATGGCGAAAGCAAGGATTGAGGGGGAGCGTATTGTCAAACGTAGTTTGAGTGAAAAAGTTACGCCCATAAGAAAGACAAAACCTCAATCCACAGGAAGAATTTCTATAGAAGAAAAGAAGAAATCATCAGATGAATCAATGAAAGTTAGGACAATCTCTCATAGAGAAGAAAGCTAAGTGCAACAGTCTGAAAAACAAGTGTCTTTGAAGAGAAAGGGGGAGACACTTCATTCCAAAAAATTCAAATAAGCAAGAAAGTCACCGAGGCTATTAACCCTGCATCAATAAGAGCAGAAGAAAGGGAAAGGTTTGACTCATGGTAAAGATTCAAGGAAGACAGAGAAAGCACCACATACTACTAGATCTTTGGTCTCAATTTTGCAAGAGCAGCCAGCAAAATTGACCAAAGAAATAGAAATTAAGAGGAAGTTGGTGTTTGAAAGACAGAAACCTTAACCTCAACAAAAAAACTCCTTCTAGGCTGGTAGAAGAAAGTAAGAAGCAGAAGATCAGTTGAAAAAAGAGTATTTCAATTAATGTTCAACAAAAAAAAATGTCAGTTGAACACAGTTCAGCACAGCTTAATCCTTCTCAACCTATGAGAAGAGAGGATTTGAAACTAAAGATGATTGAAGAAATTGTACCTGGAAGGAGTAGAAGCTCAATCATTATAAGAGAACCTTTGAGAAGGTTGGTCAAGGTATAATTCGAACCAATACGGGTAAATAGTCGATCAATACATCCGTTAAATCATGAAGAGAAAAGTTTCTATGGTGTTCTGTGGGATGAAAAGTCAAAACCATATCCGACACAGATGACCAAGGAGCGATATATTATTTACCCAATTACAAAAAGAACAGTGATCAAGATTGTACTAGACATACAGCCAAGACCTTCAATTGTACGCAATGATGATAAAGGGAAGAAGAAAATGTATCCAGAAGAAAATACAGGTGATCTTTCAGAAGATCAGATAGAAGCAGAAGTGAGGAATATAGATGAGGCATGTTATGCAGCTCAACCGAGAGGAATCTATGTTTCACATCATATCTCAAAAGCATCAGGAAGTCAGTATGGCCACTTCACCACAGATGAAACTTTTTAGGTAGTTGGTAGAATAACAGAAGGGCAGTATAGAACTATCAGGGTTGAAGGTATTAATTTCAACTTAGAGACTCTTGTGCATCTGGTTATGCACTTTAGACCCTTGAGTTGTATAGCTTCAATTAAAGATGTACTACACCTTCTTGGAAAATCAGTTCCAAAGCTATCTAGACCTGATGACCTTGATCTCCCTGAAGGAAAACTATCGTTCAAACCTCCTGTTATCACAATCATTGAATTAGATGTTTTACCTTCAGAACCATCTATTGCTACAAACTTCCTTCCACCAAGAACACCGCAACAGGATTTTACTATTGGTATGGAAGAAGTTAGTTACATACAACAGGGGAGTCATGAAGCTTTTGTTAAGAAAATTGAAGAAATTCATGACAAGGTTGATGATCTGCGTGACTCAGTGGGTGATCTACTTGAGAAAGTAGCTCATTTACGAGTTTCTATGGAAGAAGACCTCAAGTTGATCCACACTGATATGCAACGAATGTTCTATGAAATTATGAAGCATCTTCGATAAATATTTTTTATTAATAACACATAGGGGGAGAAGAGAATAAGTAGAAGAAAGATATGAGAAGAGAAGAAGCAGAAGAAGAAAGTACATGGGGAGACCAGAGACAAGAAAAAGAAGATAGTATTGATTACAATTTTTCACATGTGTATATCTTTGATATCTTCTTACTCATTATATAAACAATATTCGTTTATCTTTATAAAATTATGATTATTTGTTATCATCAAAAAGGGGGAGATTGTTAAGTCAAAATGACTTCACGTCTAATAATTTTGGTGAAAATAAAATAATAATAATATTAGAAATAAATGAACTGTTTTGATAAGTGTGTTAATCATGCAGCAAAACACAGAAGAAGTACGAAAAACACAAAAGAAACAAACCACAGAAGAAGCGGCAAAACACAGAAGAAGCACGAAAAACACAGAAGAAGCAACAAAAGTCATAAGAAGCAAAACACAGAAGAAGTGTGGAAAACACAAAAGAAGAATAAAAACACAGACGATATGAAGACTAAGGCACGATAGTATGTCGGACGGTTAGTCAGTTAGACTTAGTTACAGAACTCAACTGAATAACGGTTTCTATAAGAAACAAGAAGCAGTTATCAAAAAGCCGTTGGAGACGAAGGCTATAAATACAAGTCATAGTCGAAGACTGAACAAGTTTTTAAGATTCTAGTTTTTGAACTTTAACGTTTAGCTTTCAAGTTAAAAATTCTGTATTCGTTGTGCGAAACACGAGAGCAATCTTTACTGTAACAAAGCTTGCAATATCTTTCTAGTGAGATAAAGGAAAAGTTGAAAGCCTAAAGAGGCTAAGAGAGCAAAAATAATACTTTGTGTAAGAGACCTGAAGAGACTATGAGAGGAAAAGAATACTTGTAACTTTGGAGAAGTTTAATGAAATCTCAGAAGAATTCTGAGGACTCGACGTAGCCCAAAATTTAGGGTGAACCAGGATAAAATCGCCGTGTCCATCTTCTATCTCTCTATTTGTGATTTAATCATGTAGATATTTTCGTATAAATATTTTGATATTCACTTAATAGCGTTGAAAAAAATAGTTTTCAAAGAAATATCAAAGGGGCTTGTATTCACAAAAAGGATACACAATTCAACTCCCCCTTCTTGTGCATTTTATATATTGTACGTAAATACTGTACTAACAAGTGATTTATTTCAGAAGAGTATTTAGGAGTTCGAGTTTGGGAAGGGAAGACATGAGAAGAAGTAGATATGATGTGAATGGAAGGAGAACAAGGAAGGAAAAGGATGCTTGAAGAGTCAGATGAAAAAGGAGGAGGCTAGAGAATTGGAGAAGATGGTCTATGATTATAACGTAAGGAAGGGACAGTTGGGGAAAGACCAATCCCCGTACTTAAAAGGGAAAGGTTTTTAATCTAGTGTGAAGAGTTAGCAGAGTTCTTAGATAATAGGTTGGCAAAGTTACGTTGTTGGATAATAGGCTGAGATTTTATTGAGAGCTCAGACCTCTCTTACAAGAAAAAAGGGATAATATAATCTAAATTGTCTAATGTTTTGATTTTTTTTTTCAATTTAGTGTTTAAACTTTTAAAATTTTTTAATTAAGTGATCAAACTTTTATAACTTTAACAACTCAGTTCACAATATTAACTCTCTTTAGTATTTTTTTTTATTTGACTAAAATGATACGTGGGCATTAACTTGAAAATAATAGTCAATTAATTATTCATGTGGAATAAAATGTCAAACTTAATGTGTGAAAGAGGTTATAGGTTCAGTGTTTTAGTCCAAGTGGATGATTAGTTAGCAATTACTTGCTCAAGTAGACGTCTGCGTGTCATGGACAAAGAAGATTTTATTAGCCAAATCAATAAAATGGTAACAAAATTAACGTTTTGAATTGAGTTGTTAAAGTTATAAAAGATTGGTCGAATTAAAAAAATCCAAAATAAATATTGGAGTTTTAATCAAATTGCACATACTACTTTCATCAAATTGATGCTGTCCAAAACTTTCTTGGATTAACAAATTTGTGGTGAGAATAAAATGAAGAACCAACTAGTACCTTGATAAGTACTCAATATAGACATTAGCATATACATATTCTCATATATAAAAACAATGATCCAATCTTAAATTAGAATTATAACTGTGTTACGTGAACTCCCAGCAAAACAAAGCATAATGGGCACTACCTAGTCAGATGTCAAGTCATACTTTCTTTCCTGAGCTAGGTAATGGCGTATGGGAAGATAGAAATTTTTTTATTCTATGTGACTCCTGATCTGAATAAAAAGTCGTTTAAGGAGTCTAATAATGAAGATGCCAACTAAATCAAATCAATTCCACTTTATTTCTTTCTGTTTTGGCCAAACATGAAAGTACAGTACTAGCATGTCATGATTGTGCAGAACCCCACCAGTTAAAGAAACGAACCTTTCATCAAAGCTATAACCACAAGTTCAAGCATCATAGTATGCAAGTGGAGGAAGCACTTCAACAGTATCCTCATCTCCGGATATCGTGATGCTTTTAGTAACTGTCATTGCAACTGAATTTATAAGAGAAAGTGTTCATAGAGATAACCACATTAGCTGTCCTAACGTGATTTGGAAAGTGACCTCACTTAAATTGTCTAACATGGTTTGAAAGAGACATTCCACCCGTCAAAACTTGGATCAGTTCACGCTGTGTTTGTATGATTGTCATCTGCGAAATAACAATGTAAGAACACATAATTAACCCATTTTAACCTTAAATGCTCAGAATATGAGACCATCTAGCTAGCTAGCAGACACGGTGAGTAAAGAATTCTAGATCAAAATACTTGATTTTAAGCTAAAGCTCCTTTGTTATTTCTCTTATGTACTATGTAGGATAGCATAAACATTTATTCTGAATAAATACAAGAGGTTCCAGAACCTCTGCTTGCCTTTCGTGGTGTATAAGGCTAGGGAATGATGCCATAATAGGGTCCGTCAACAATCGAGTATTGGAACGCCAAGATTCCCACGCACGGTAAATTATAATAAAGAGATCTCGAACAAGATCATGGTTGAATAAACAAAGAGTTATAACTTATGGGAATCATTGAACTAATAAAGGTTCGATTTTAAGGTTATAATAGTTTGATTGAGTAGTTAAAAGAGATTATGATTCTAATATTAATTTTAATCAATAACAAGAAGTACTTGTCTCCTTAGACCAACAGCTCGATGCTATAGCGGGGCAGCCTATGTCAATTATATAAGACTCTGTAAGAGTTTGAGCTTCGCAAGAAATCTATATTCTATGTCCCATTTTTCATTCACTTTTTGCGTTTTTTACGGTGAAAAATTAATAGTTTCCAAAGACAAAACTGACCCCCGATTTCTAGAGCAGAAATGACTGCATCAATGCATCGGATGAACCTTTTCCTCTCCTACTTATTGCAAGCATTAAATGGTTTTGCAATTCTCATCCCATCCGAAGTAACAAAGCCTCTAACTAAACCATTGATGATAGTTTCAAACCAGAATTTATTTTATATAACATATAGGGCTGTGTAACTATTAAAATCTTAAAAACTTATATATGTTTGCTTCCCAGAAAATGGACCCGTTGGTCCTATAATGTTCCAAGGAAACAACTTGATTATTGACCCAAAATGTTGCTGTGGTTTTATTAGGAATCGCAGTAGTACCAGTTAGTTGGTACTAACAAAAGAAAATAATTGACCTAAAGAGGTCCCAGTGGTCGTAAAGCTGATAAGTGATTACTTATAGTTAATGTTTATTATAGTTAATGTTTATTTGTCTTCATCAGCATTTGATTATGATTTCTCTGTGATCAATAAAACCTAGTTTGGTTGGATATAATAACATGTAACTATCATCACTAGGCATCCAAATCAGCATGGGCATTTAGCCCAGAATGTTGCCAGGAACATAACTCATTTTACTGATCAAAACTTTTAACTTCGAAGACTTCCTAACACTATATCTACGAAAACCATCTTCATCTGTCAATGTGTTATCAAATCAACCTGCTGAGAGGTAAGAGCACATCCTACAGGATTGTGGCTGCCAGCAATTACCACCAAGGACTGAATTCAGGAACAAAAAAGCTACAAGCTGTCGTTGGCCCTAGCCTGAAAGAAACAATTCCAAATGGGTTTAGCTAGCCAATGTTGTTGTTTAACCCATCATGGATAAATATGGAAAGGATCTTACCACCTGGAATTGCGTTCAATGTCAGTGTGGTGTGGTGAGCACAACTTTGGATTGTGTCTCGTCTTATATGGCTCTTTAAGAAAGCGAAAAGTATGTGAAACAACCCTCTTATTGAATGATTTCAAAACCCTCCTATTGCTGAGAGACACAGACATGCCTTGCATTAATGGAGGGGCTTCAGTTGGAAATGTTGGCACCCAGTGTCTACTATTTTGTAGTACAGATTAGGGTTTAGGAATTTTTTATTATTCTTTCAAAATACATGTTTATATAGACACATTACAAGAATAACATACTATTCGCGACATTTTTTGGATAAAACTTCGCTAAATATTTAGATTTTTTGTGATGTTTAAAAAATGTCATGAAATGTTCCAATTTTTCGCGACGTTTTATTAAAACGTCACAGATTTGTAATACTTTTCACGATGTTTTATCAATAAAACGTCGCGAAATAAAAACCGTGACGTTTTGTTGAAGAAAACGTCACGGAAAGCTTAAGTACAGTTCTGGTTCGAGAGCATTATCAAAATTACCATCACACGCACACACACACACACTTATCATCATCTACTACACACTCTACTAATCAATCTCTGTTATGTTCTTACAAAGTAACCATGGATCCCAACCCTAAATCCTTTCCAATGCTCTCCTACGTCCTCACCCGATTCCCCACCTTTGGACCCAAATCACCCACCTTTGACGTCGAGCAACCGCCTCCAATCTCCCCCTCCTCGCAACCTCCTATCCTCTCCCAAATGCCCCATTCGTCCGTCCCCAAGCTCCTTGCCTCTATGATTTCAGATGTATCCCAGACCCAAGCAGTTTCTGACAAATGTAAGACTATTTCATTTCTCTTTCACGGCCAATTCCCTCATTCTTCTTCTCCTACCTCACCTCACCAGTGGCCTACACACCCTTATCCTCTCAAACCCTTCTTCCCTTCCTTTATGCTCTCTCTATCTGCAGCTTTCTCTACCACACCTACCTTCAACGCCTTATCAATGGCAGACTCTTCTTCACTAACTTTCCCTTTTCTTCTCACTTCAAATTCGAAACCAAAACCCCCTCCTCAGTATTGCTTCTATGTCACACCCAGAAGCTTAAAACTCCACCTTTCTCACTCCGTTTCTTCTATTCTCTCTCTCAAACTAAAGACCCACTTCTCGTCCTTTGTTCCCTTTGTTGCCCAGACATTAGATTGGGCCCAACAAGAGGAAGACAACAATACCACCATTACATTGTCTGACTCTGATCAAGACAACCCGTCATGGGGAAACCAAGAGAGTGGCGATATTGAAGTAACTAGAGCATCCGACTAGGAAGGTGAGGGAGAGGATTCAATTACTGAGACCATTGGAGGTAGAGGAGAGAGTGAAAAAGATATTGACGAAGCTTTTGAGCCGCCGCCAGAGGATGCCAAAATCTTTGTGGGGAATTTGCCTTATAATGTTCACAGTCAGAATTTGGCTATGTTATTTGAGAAAACTGGAACTGTTGAGATTGCTGAGGTTAGCTATTTCCATGTGTTAATTAAGTATTGAGTTTGTTCTCGGAGATTTAAGGAGGTCTGTATTTGCTATTTTCTAATTATTTATGTCTGGACTTTGTTTGGATTTGCAGGTTATTTATAACAGAGAGACAGATACAAGTCATGGTTTTGGGTTTGTCACTATGTACTGTTGAAGAAGCTGAGAAGATTGGGGAGTTGTTTCACCGCTATGTAAGTTTTTCCTTGCCCCCTTTCTACTAAGAATTTGTTGTTTCTGACAGTTTGATGAAGCATGGTATTCCTTGTTAATTATATGGTTAAAGGAGAAATCATCATGGCATTACAAATACAAATTATCCTTTTCTACTAGCCCTTTGAGTGCGAGCATATATATAAGTAAAATTTAAAGCAATTCCTTCACAAGATAGTAGCAGAACTCTGTGGAATTAGATCTTAATCAGTTTTCTCTATTCTGTTAAAAATGATTGGTATCTATTACCATCAAGATATCTATATATTCGTGGAGTGAAGCAAGATTGCTTTTTTTGTTTGACATGAATCTCACTTGTGAATCTTGGCATGATGACTACTCCACATTTTTGAAAGTTCATTTTCAATGATGACTTAAGCTGGGTGCCTTTGGGTTCAGACAAGTCTTAGTAACTAGACGGAACTAGATGGAAGGTGTACATTGAGATGTTTCAATTTGTTTGCATGTATAGTAACTAGATGAAAGGTGTGCATAATCTTTGTTCTTTTACAGTGTGCAAGACAAGGGTTTGTAGTAGGTTTGACTGCATTAATTGGTACAATTTCTAACATCAATTTGGACTCCCTATTTAAGTTGATAGTTGATTTGTTAGATGTCTCTTCATCAATGATATCTCTTCATCTATATATTAGCTTTTAAATCTTTCCTTTTTGTTTTAATATTTAATGTCGAATTTACGAATCATTCATGATGATTCTTCCTAAGATGAATCATACCATGCATCCTAAGTTTTTTGAACTTAATGTTCCACATTATAGACCTTATCTTTATGGATTAATTCTATAATACTCCAAAGTTTCTTTGTAATTTCTTGAAATCAAATTTACTTTAGGTTTTTCTTTTAGTATGTTTTGCAAATTATACGGGACTCTAATGCTAAAAGGGAAATAAACACAGGAGATGTGTCTTTCGGCTTGTGTTTTTGGATTTGAGCCATTTGAACCTCACTCTCAAAAGATTCCATTTGAACCTCACTCTCAAAAGATTCTGACTTCAATTTTATTAATTATTAGTGATTATTGTTATTAAATGAATAATTTTATTATATTAAAATAATATTTTTGTTATTTATAGTACTGATAATTATTAATATTTACTTAGTGTCAAAAACCAACTTTTTTCAAATAATATATGGTTCATTAGTTATTACTTAGTGTCAAAAAAAATTCATGGTAGAATTGTGGCTATGTGTGGAATATATTGTACAACTTTATGTATTTTAAACTTGTTAACCCTTGTTTTAAGTCAGGATCAATTGTATTTTCAGACTTTAAATTCAGAGTATATCAATAGAGTGCTTTATATACTTCTGTATCAACTCTACACAGCTTTTTCTTTCATAGATCTCCGATTGTCATCTTAACTGTGCATTGTTTTATTCTTTTCTTTCTAGGCCAATCTGCTTATTATTTTCTCATCTCTTTTTTGATTGCCAATCTTTTCCCCAGTTATAGATTGTTGTCCTCAAGATTGGTATGTCATGCAAAGCTTGTGTTGGTGCTGTGAAAAGGGTTTTAGGGAAAATGGAAGGTTTGTTGCAATGCATCCTTGCAATCTTTTTTTATAGTTATTGTTTATTGAGCTTATTTGAGATGAAAACTGATTATGTGAAACTATATGGCTTGTGGTCCATAACTGAGACATTTGTTTTGTACAAATGCCAAAATGTTTAAGATGAACCCTACTGACCTCTCTATCTTCCCTCATCAGAAATGCCTTAACTTCTGTTCTAGTAAGCATTATCCATCTGTGTTTTCTAGTAAAAGGAAAGATTTAAAAGCTATTGCAGTTATTTTAGAGTTGGTTGAAACGGTATATCATTTACGTAAATGGAAGCAAGTTTAACTATGATGCTTCATATTTTTTGACCAGACAAGCAGAGTGTTTTGTGATGCTACTTCTATTGGTGTTGCTTTATTCATAATTTCAATAGGTTTCTGTTAATATTTTACATGTGCTAGTTCTGTTGGGGTGAATTCCATCTTCAACTTGCATATCATTTGCGTTCGGATTAAGAACTTTCCATGAGGAGCAATCTCTCTCCCTCTCTTATGCAAATTTTTTCTTTTCTTTGTGGTGCTTCCATGAAGAGTTTTGTTGTCCTTTTCAATTCTTTTTGTTGTTGATAGGTTGTCGTTAGCCTACAAATTTAATCCCCTACTTAAATTGATTTGTAGTGTAGTGAAGTAAGGGTATCGTCCCATAGAGATTAAAACACAAGAAAGATTTTTTCACTTTCGAGCAAAGTATGCGTGAATGTCAAAGGGGAAAATAGAAGTTGAATGCAAGATATAGGACCAGATTGGAGGTTTTGTTTGCATACGTTAAAAAGTGAACAAGAAAAGAAAGAAGAAGACGTGATATAAGTTTAGAAAATTAAAACAAAGTCGAAAGTTTTCAAGAGAGAAATTGCTAAGAAAATTTGAGTAAAAAGTTCAGATTAATTAAAGACCAATTGCAAAGGT
>JAOQMQ010000002.1:13918972-13929007 GCA_027563845.1 Erythroxylum subrotundum | reverse complement strand
TTTATGACATATAGGCTAGCTTAGGTCCATTTCATTAGGTTCCGATTAAGTGAGACAACCCGAGGTTGCATCCTATACTGCAATCCTTGGAATTAAATTATTTTTGATTCGGCTTCCAAGGGACAGATCTTTAGATCGAAACGAAGAGTCGATCACTTGTACAGTGTCTGATGGATGCTCTTTCAACCAAGGACTCTTGGTAGTCATATGATGAACCTTCAGATTAATTAGTGTATTATGACATGTTTGCGAATTACAATTAGTGTATTTTGATATTAATTAGTGTATTATGATACGTTTGCGAATTGCAATTAAATAATACATTGTCTGCAGGTACGAAATTCTTATGATCCATGAATAATTATTAAAATTAATGATATACTAAAAAATTTAAGAATTATTAAATAAATAAAATTTATAAATAATATTGAATAGTTATTAAACAAATAAGATTTAAAAAATGTATTTTAAAAAATAATTATTAAAATTAAATGATTATTAAATTAATATGATTTTCAAAAATGGAAAAAATAATAAAAATAAAAATAATAACGTCACGGAAGACATTCCGCGACGTTTTCTAAAAACATTGCAGAATGTCTTCCGCGACGTTTCCAAAAAACGTCGCAGAATCTCCAAAATTTTTGACGTTTCCAAAAAACGTCGCAAAATGAACATTCTGCGACGTTTTAAAAACGTCGCGGATTGTTCAAACTTTCAGTGACGTTTTTATAAACGCCGCAGAATGTTAGTGTTTTTAGTGAAGTTTTACATAAAACGTCGCAGAAAGGTTTTGCCTACACCACATTTCGCAACGTTTTTGTGACGTTTTTGGACATTCTGTGACGTTTTAGAAATATCACAGAATGCCTTGTTTTCTTGTAGTGACATATCTGTATTTTGCTTTCCTATATTATCTCCAAAATTATAATATGTAAATAAGAGACTTCTTAAAGTAGTCCCTAAATTATAAACTATGAAAAATGTATATAGTTTTTTCCCCCCTCCATTCCTCACTCCCCCCTCCTCGAACTTGGTGAATATAGATTTATCATTCCTAGCTTGCTAAGAATATTCTAAAAAATTTGAGTGCTTAGCCCCTTTGTAAGAACATGTGTGTAAATTAACCCACTCCAATTTTTCTTGAATAAAGTGTCTATCAATCTTAACATGCTTTTTCCGATTATGTTGCACTGGCTTATGTATAATACTGATTGTTGATTTATTATCACAATATAACTTCATTGTGCCATTCCATTTTACCTTTAAAACATTAAGTAAAATTTTCAACCACAATAACTCACAAATATCAGAGTCATTGATTTGAATTCTACTTCTACACTTGATCTAACCATAACATTTTGTTTCTTACTTCTCCATGTTATAAAATTGCCACTTGAAAACATACAATATCCTGAAGTTGACCTTCTATCAATCAGTGAACTTGCATAATCAGTATCATTATGCACTTCAACAAAAACACATTATTTCTCTAGAACAAAATCCCTTTTCATAGATATCCCTTCAAATTGACTTATAACCATAACTACATATGCTATATCTAGCCTTGTAGTTGTATGTGAGATAATAATGAGTTTTCCAACCAAGCATTGATACATTTTCATATCAACAATGGGCTCTTCTTTAGCTTCACTAAGTTTATGATTAGGTTCTATAAGAGTACGGGTTGGTTTTCAAGCTAATCTCCCAGTTAATTTTCGAAGATCAAGAACATATTTTGTTGTGAGAAAAAAAATCCCTTATTAAATCCTAGGAAAATATTTCAAGCTTCCCAACTCCTTTATTTCAAATTACCTAATTAAAAGATCCTTTATTGATTTTCTCTTATTTTCGTCATTGTCAGTCACAATTATATCATCAATATAAATTAACAAAATATAACTCCCCTTGAATTTGAATGTTTAATAAATAGTGTATGATCAACTTGACTTTTTCTATAACCCATAGTACACATCACATTAGCAAATCTATGAAACCATGCCCTTGGTGATTGCTTCAGACCATAAAGTGCTTTATTTAACTTACAAAATTTATTAGCTACCACCTCCTCACCGAATCCAGGAGGGATATCCATGTAAATTTCCGCTTCTAGATATCCATGAAAAAATTCATTCTTTACATCAAATTGCTGCAATTCCTAACCAAAGTTAGCTGTCAATGATAAAATAACTCATTCAGTATTCATTTTTGCAATAGGGGAAAATGTTTCTAAATAATCAACTCCATATGTTTGGGTGTATCCCTTAACTACTAATCTTGCATTGTTACCTTTCCAAAGATCCATTAACCCTATATTTCAAGGTGAAAACCTATTTGCATCCCACTGGTTTACTCTTTTTTGATCGTTCTACTAACTCCCAGGAGTTGTTTTTCTCTAATGCATCCATTTCCACTTCCATAGCTTTCCTCCATTCTTCACTAAATAACGCCTTAGATAAGGTCTTGGGTATAGGAATAGTATTTAGGCTAATAAGAAAAGTTTTATTGGAATCTGAAAATTTACAAAATGATACTTTGTTAGATATAGGGCATAAACGTCTCTTGGTACACTCTCAGGTTCTTTTCCTCAAGGCAATGCGTAAATCACTATCATCATTTGAAGTTTGTGGTTCACTAGGCATTTCAAGTTAAGAGGGTTCAGATATCTCATATACCTCATGGATTGGTTGACTCAGATTTAATTATTGGATTGCTATGAATTAGGAACATTAGTTGGCTTTATAAACCATTCTAAATCTCCTATCATCATCATTAGTATCTATAGCTCTTTTATCATGCATCATGGATTCTGTGTTGGACTCTATGTTGGATTGTTAGAGGATAGTGATGATGGAAAATAAAGTAACAAATTGTCTAAGCTATCACTAGTATCCTTATCTTATATGTTCACTCTCGTTAAAGATAAGGATGAGGAAAATAGGGTACAGCTTCAACAAATGTTACATTTGCAAATACATTTATTTTCCTATAACATTTATAGCCTTTTTTAATTAGTGAGTATCATATGGATAAACATTTAACAGCTCTAGGTTCTAAATTATCTTGTTGGGGATTATAATCATGAACAAATATTGTATAACTAAACACTAAGTTATTAGAATTTTAACATCTGGATAAAAAAGGGAAAGACATTGCAATAGAGTTTTTAAGTCCAAAACACTTGAAGGCATCCTATTGTCATATATGTTTTGGATTGGTTGATTATATATAAAGATGTAAAAATACCTTCCCCCCAATAATGTCTAGGTACATTATGATGAAACAATAGTGCTTTATTAGTATTCAAAAGATGACCATTCTTTATTTTTGCCACCCTATTTTGTTTAGGTGTATAATCACAAGATGACTTATGAATAATGCCCTCCTTTTGAAAATATGATGAAAAAGTTCAATTAAAATAATCTCTTGATTAGATCAAATTGCTTAACTTTGTCACCAAATTGATTTTTTATCATTGAATGAAAACTTAGGACAATATTACTCACATCAAATTTATTTTTCAATAAGAAAATTCATGCAACACAAGTGCAATCATCAATAAAGGATATAAACTATTTAAAACCAATTATGTTAGGAACAGGGGTAGGACCGCAAATATCATTATGGACTAGATAAAAAGGAGTAGATACTCTTTTATTTATAATTAGAAAAGAAGCATAAGTGTTTTTTACATGCTCACACACAACACAATGAAGACTCCCTACATTTATTCCATTAAATAAAGAAGGAAACATGATTTTTAAAGTTGTAAATGATGGATGACCCCAACAAAAATGATGAGAAAAGATGGCATTCCTTTTTGATGATGATAATAGGGATAAAAATAAGTTACTATTATTAATAGGCAATTCATTTGGAGCATCTAAGTAATATAGCTCGTCCTTCTCTTTAGCAGGTCTAATCTTATTCCCTAAATCTTGGTATTGAAATTCACGAAAGGAAGGGCCAAAAATTGCTTGATGTTTTATGATTTTAGTTGCTTTCTTTACATAGAGAAGGTTTATAACTAACTTAGGTATGTGAAAAAAAAAATTTAATAAGAGTGATGGTGTAAGTTGGTATATCTCCTATGCTAGCTTCACTGATAAGAGATCCATTAACACCAGTAATCTTCATATTACTCAGACAAGGAGTGTAGGTTTGAAATTGAATGGATGAATGGTTCATATGGTCGGTAATACCATTATGTATAATCCATATATTAAAAAAAGGAGTTTTTTAGGCACTAATTCTAATTAAAGAAGAAGACTTAACTAAAAATACAAAGGAACACATAGGAAAGTTAACTGAGGGATACAATAAACTTGTATTTGGTGATTTATCAAGCTTATCGGTAGGTTTTTAGCTTATCAATATCTCCACCACTGAAACTTCCTAGGTCTTATAATTTGTTTTTATTGCTTTGAGTTACCGGAGCTGAATTGGAAGGTTTCTGTTGATTCTCATTATTGCCCCATTTTGATGGTTTACTGTGTAATTTCCAACAATGTTCCTCAGTATGTCTCGATTTTTATAATATGTACACCAAAGGCCTTCCTTACTTTCTATATTCTGATCACCTCTAGTCAACTCAACTCTCCTAAATTTTGGAATTGTATTTAATGCATTATTTAGTGAAGAAATTTTCATGCTTTATGGTTCAAGCATTACAGTCTGTCTACTCTCATCAATTCTCACAAGTGAAATCATGTTATTCAGCAATGGAACTTCTTTATTCCCCAAGATATGCATCCTTATCTAATTAAATTTAGGATTTAGGCATATAAGACAATCATACACACTATTGATATATGCATGATTAACCATATCTATACCCTATATTTGATGTTTTTTTTGCTTGATAGTTTATACTTTTAGTGTATATTTGGTACTTAACTTGTTCTAAGTGTGTTTAAAAGCATAATTGTCTTCATGAATTTAAAGGAGAAGAATTCGAATGAAAACACGACATAAAACGTAGATTGGAAGCACAGAAGGGATGCATGGGTATGCAATAGCCAGTGCACTTTTCTCAGGCCATGCAGATTCGCAAATTCTAGAGAATTTAGGATATGCATGGCTGTGTATTAGCCAGAGCATCTCCTCATAACGTTAAAGTTAATATAAAAGGACGTATTTGAAGGCGTATTTGAAGGAAATTGAAGAGGGATGACATAGAGAGAATTCTAGAGATTTTGAGAGGCAACTCAAGGGGCAAATTTACTCAAGTATGACTTGATAATTGTGGCTTTCCTCTCACAAAACCTACTACTACACCTCTACCTCTAAATTGCAAACTCATAGCTGAAGATGGCAATCCTCTTCTTGATCCCAGTCACTTCAGAGTCATAATTGGTAAGCTTAATTATCTCACCAACACATGGCCAAAACTTGCCTTCACAGTTCAGACTTTAAGTCAATTTATGCAAAACCCTATAACCTCTCACCTGCTTGCTTTGCAACATACTCTTAAATTTATAAATGGCACTTATGGTCGAGGCATAATCCTTCAAGCTACTGATCAACTCAAACTTCAAGCCTTCTCTGATTCTAGTTGGGCCTCTTGTCCTTCTTCACAAAGGTATGTCATTGGTTATTTGGTGATGCTTGGTAATTCTCCAATTAGCTGAAAGTCCAAAACGCAAGTACTATATCCAAATCTTTTGCAAATGCGAAATATAAAGCTATGACTCAGGCTACATCAGAGATCACTCGGTTTGCCAGTCTTCTCGGTGAATTGGGTGTTCATGATCTAAAGCCAGTTTCTCTTAGATGTGACCTCTAATCTCACTGGCAAGTTTGTTACAGAAGAATCTTCTGCCTTAGTGTTTGTTATGTTGAGTGTAAACTAACTTATTTTTTCCTTAGTAGCCGTGTATATATGTAGTCCTCTGGAGAGTGAGCTTTTATCGAGATTGTTCCAAGCTCAAGTTGAATAAAATACTTTTCATTTCTACTCAATTATCTGTAGTTTTCTCCATAGCCATGTACTTGCGATGTCAGAGTCTTTGTGAATGTTCATCAGAATTGGTGAGATTAATAGTAATAAATATATTTTATATTTTTTAAAAATCTTTAAAATAAATAAAAATAAAATCAAACATCCTCTGAATTCTACGAGTACGCATTCAAGTTACGGGTTTTAGTATTTAATATGGTATAACAGTATCATCACTTTGCAATTTGGAAACGACACCCTGTAATTTGGGTGATGGGTGATGTCATCCGTTGATTATTGGAGTCTGACATTATATGTTTTTTAAGTAAGAAGAGGAATTAAGACTATTTGATTGACAGGTTAGCCACCTGATCAGTGGGGTCAACTAAAAAGAATGATAAGGAGGGGAGGGCTGATCAATCACTTGACCAGTTGCAGCCTTAAAAAGGAAAATGAAACCACGCACATCACCAGAACTCGTCTCCCAGATTGGAGTTCGATGTGGAACTTGGAGAAATCTCTCAATAATATGCTATCGTATTAAAAGTTATGGATTCATTCAAATCTCAACAGATTCTCGAGGACTTCTAAGTTTTTTTATTTTTGAGTTGTCAATTTATTAAATAATTTATGAGTTACATCAAATAACTTAACAGATATTTACAATTTAAGAGATTATTGTAAATATCGAAAATATATTCAAAGTATAATGGGGATTGCGATTTTTTATATATATTTAAAGTATACTGACGATTGCGATTTTTTTTTTCTGGAGATTAGAATATCCTTTATCATTGTCCCCTGTTTTCTTGTTTAGTTATAACCACAAAGAAACAAATAATTGGTTTTGAACTTAGGCCTTTGCTTATTGTGGGATTGAAAGATAGTGCAGGGAAATGGGGATAAGGTTTTATTGATCAATTGAAAGATGACAAGTTGGAAGGAGACCCACGTAGTAGGTTCACCAGTGTTGATTGTCAACCGTCCAACGTGCCCCATCACAGAATATTTCACAGGTTAGTGGTGTGATGAAGCTTCTGACCCTAAAAAATGTTACCGGTTTTCTAAATGAGGGGTTTTTAATTTTAATTTATAGTTAATCTTTTAAAAAATATCAAACTTTGCCTAATTTTGTAATGATAATTATAACTTTAAAAAGTAGCAATTAAATACTCAAACTTTTAATTTTTTCAATTCTAGTCCGACGTTAATATTTATGTTACAATACTGACATGTTTGGCATATAAGATAGAAATTTTAAGCACTTATATACGTCAAACTTAATTTCTAACAATCTAAATGACAGTTTGTTATGATAGTTTCTAACAATCTGAATGAAAAATTCAATTTGCCACCCTAGGCTCTCTTTCTTTCCGTGGGAGAACGAACTAATTCAGAATTTGAATTTGATTTAGGATTTTAATCCAAAACAATGTAGTTAGTTAAATTTAATTAAGCCTGATATGTATAAGTGTTTAGAGTTTTTATCTTATGTGACCAGTCATGTCACCAAGTTAATGAAAATGCTAACATCTGGTTAGAATTAAAAAGAATTTAAAATTGAAAATCTTTAATTGTCACTATTTTAAGTTCGGGTTATAATTTTGAAACTCATGAAAACTTGAGATATTATATATTTTTAACCTGGGGCATATGGCATGTTGAGACCATTGTTTAGAATATCGTTTCGTACCATATGGTACCGACCAAAAAACTTAATGATATCTAAGGTTTTAGTCCTGACCAATACCAGGTGTTTTCAGTTGGTACCGACTGCTACCTACCGATATTCAAAATACCATCCATATACTGGTCGATACCGTAATTTACCTTAAACCCCCCACCCCGATGCCTACACGCATCCTCCGCTGATTTGAGTTTTTTCCTCTCTCTCTCTCAGACTCACCTTACACCTCCATCCTCTCTCTATCTCACGCTCTCGTCTCGTCTCCACTCTCTCTCTCTCTCTCGTTCTCCTCTCCATCTCCGGCGGTGCTCCTCCTTCTCTGGCGACAAGACAACCATAAACCACCGCACCACACGACTATCATCTTTGGATCATACTCCACCACGGGAACCCGCCACCACCGGGCCTCATCCGGACCTCCATCAGGCTTCAGCCCTCCTCCTCGATGACCACCACCACACCACGCCACCATCGACTGCTCTCCTCCTATCCTCCATGCATCCGCAGCTGTCGGATCTGGAATAATACCTATCCAAACCAAACCTGACCCAAAAATCGATTATGAATCTGTTTGGGTGTGTTTTCACTTCTCAGTTGAATTTTTTCTGCTTAATTGCATTTGTGTTGTGATTGTGAATAGGTTGGACTTAGAAGTTGGAATGAAATTGTGAAAGGATTTGCGATTTGTCGTTGGTTGGATAATGGATTAGATTTGGAGTTGAATGAAAGAAGTTTGGTTTTAGTTCATTATTGTGGTTCAATTGATACTTGATATCTTGATTTATCTTAAATTTTTTTGTCATTGAAACTTTGAAATGCACAGCATGCATCAGGCATGATTTAAAAGTTAGAAAGTCATTCAACTTAACTTAAAACTTTAAAACTGAGAATGTAAATTGTAAAGAATTCAAAGTAAATAATTAATTGACATATTCTTAAAATTATTGAAATGGTATTTGGATATTGGGTAAATAATTAATTAAGTATAATAATAATTTGATTGTGATCTTGTGGAAAAGCCAAAGAGGAAGTTTTGTAATTGTAATTATTGTATAGAAAAGTAACAAAAAAGGTCAAACATATATCTCTAAGTTAGTCCATCTCATTAAGGATTTAAGTCTCTTGCATATTCACCTTTATTTATCCCAAAATTAGTCCATCCTCGTAGTCTTTGCATATTCAAAATTTTATTTTCTTATTATTCCATTTTTTATCTCATTTATAGTACCTTAAGATTATATCTTTCAAATAAGTGTTAAAGTTTTTTAGTTCATCTTAATGAAAAAAAATTACTCAGCTTGTGCATTCCATTTCAAGATAGTTATTAAAGGAAAGAATTTATGAATATATGTCAATGGCAATATTCATATTCCTGAAAAAAAATAAAGATGAACATGCTAAGTGAAGTTAAGGATATTTAAGTCATGACTTGAATTTTTGGATTCTTTGAGCCATCATATTAAATCTTTGAATGGTACTTCGATTTTAAATTTAGCATGAATTTACTACTCTACAATAGGAAAGTCTATCTATTTCTGAATTTTACTCTAGTTTCATGAATCTTCACTTCTTTAAGCTTAATATAAAGAGTTAAAGACATCATTTATGTTACATTGCCTCATGAAGGACTTAGCAGTTAGCACTACTAATTTTGTTGATGAAACTACTAAAGGATTAATTTCTTATAAAACTAATATCTTCATTTTTTGTTACAAATAAATGGAAGGAAGTTCAAGTACTCCTGATCAAACTGCTTCAAGAGGATATAACGATCTAGCTTGAGCTCATGCTGCATTGATCCTAGGTATGAAGAATCATACAATTCGCTTGTTTTGTATCAAGCATTTGAAAGGTGGAGGAATCACCCAATTGAAGAAGCATTTAGCTAGAGTTAAAGGAGACATAGAACCCAGTAAAAAAGTAAGGCATGATGTGAAGTGGCAAATAAAAACATTGCTTGAAGAATATCAACATGAGAAAGATAGAAGAGAAAAGTTGAATTTTGAAATTAGTAGTGGAAGTTCGTTTGCTGGTTTTCATGCTGATTGTGAAAATGTTGAAGGTGGAAGTTGATGGAGAACCATGGGCATGTGAAAGACAAAAGAAGCATACATTGTGTGATTCGCCTCAAGGAAGCCTAGGACATAACTTGCGTGGACATGAGCTTTCAAGAGGAGGCTTAGGAACTGAAATGGGATCAGGTTTGAAGTTTGAATGTGCAAGGAAAGGGGCTAAATGAAATTCCCATATCGAAGGCCCAATATTCAAGTCTAATGTTCCTAAAGATCCATTACAAGATGTTGGAGGCCCAAGGACAAGAGCTAGGGCCAAATCCATGAAGCAAGCATTGAATTGTTTGATCCAAGACCTTCAAGAGATAGAGCCCATGTTGTTGAGTCAGATTTCATCT
>JAOQMQ010000002.1:13907246-13918872 GCA_027563845.1 Erythroxylum subrotundum | reverse complement strand
TTGGGAATGTTTTCATATTGTGTGAGTGATTGTAAAGGAATGTGAAAGTGATTTTCGAAAGAATGAAATTGCTTTTCAGAAAAGTGCCATTTTGGCCAATATGATTGAAAAATGTGAAATGCATGTTTATGTGGGTTTGTGGTGGTCCCTTAAGTAAGTCAAGTGCATTTGTCTATAGGCTTCGCCCGCCTGCCCGATTGTGGCATGGAGATCCTCACGGACTCCCATAAGTTCATGGCTACACAGGACCGCTATGCAGGAATGTGTAGTACGTTCTGTTTCTGATCCACCCAAACCATTTCTGATGTGCTTATGTCTATGATCTGTGAGCATATTGATGCATCCGTTATGTTTTGAAGAATGAATTGCTTGATAAGTTTGAATTTTTGAAAAACTTATGTTGCTTGGCTTTCAATGTGAATTTTGCAATGAAAACAAATATTTCAATGATTTTTGCTTGTTCCTCGGTTATAAGCATGTTACTCACGAGCTATAAGCTCACCCCGCCCCCCTTTTCATTCCTATCTCCAGGTAATGAGAAAGAGATCGGATGAAAGAAAGTAAAGACATTTGTTTGGTTATGTATGATGTTGTATTTCAAGTTAGATTGTTGTAAGAATAAGATTTTAGACATATATGGAGAATTTTAGGATTGTGTATCTTTTGTATTTGGATTTTGATATTGATGTTGTAATATGGCTTGAAATGCCATTTAAGTTGTAAACATTTATCCCATGATGTGTAATGAGATATGGATTTATATATGGATATGAAATATGGAATTGTGTATGCATATCATTTGTGTATGAATGGCATGAGATGAGTTGAGTTGGAATGAAATGTATTGAAAAAAGCAGACGGAAGTGAAAAGAAGACGGAAGCAAAAGCAGACGGAAGCAAAAGCAGACCAAAGCAATTTTGAAAAGCAGACGGAAGCAAAAGCAGACGGAAGCAAGTTTTCAAAAAGCAGACGAAAGCGAAAAACAGACTAAAGCAAAAGCAGACAGAAGCATCAGTCTGAGTTAGTTACAGAACTCAACTGAATAACCATTTCTTTAAAGATTCAAGAAGTATTTATCAAGAAGCAGTTCAAGACGAAGACTATAAATAAGAGTCGAAGTCGAAGACACAAAGAATCGAAGTTATAAGAGATTACAGAAGCTATACAAAACTCTAGAGAGAGATTATTGTGTAGAAACTTAGAGCGATATTTTATGTATCAAGCTCACAATACTTTTCAATTAGAAAGTGCTATAGATAGCCTGAAGAGGCTAAGCGTAAAAGAATACTGACTGTAAAGAGACCTAAAGAGGCTCAGTGAAAAGAATACTTGTAAAAAGTTTGAGAGATAGTGAAATCTCAGAAGATTATCTAAGGACTGGACGTAGCTCACGGTTTGGGGTGAACCAGTATAAAATGACTGTGTCGAAATCTCTCAACCCTCTCTCTCTTAATCGTGATTTTTTTATTACTGGAATACGCAAGTTTTTAAGAAAATCTTTTACAAACGAGATTTACAGTAGTTCTTAATCGAACAAGTTCTGTTCTAAGCGAAAAGATTTTTTTAACAAAGGGGTTAACGAAAAGTTATCACAATTCAACCCCCCCTTCTTGTGCATCTGTATATCGTTATTAAGTATTGTATTAACTTATGATTCACTTTATCCTAGACTGATTGAAGAAGGGAAAAAGCAGAAAATCAGTCAGAAGAAGAGCACTCCTACTACTGTTCAAAAGAAAAAGTAAGATGAACGCAGTCCAGCACAGGTCAATATCTCTCAACCGTTAAGAAAAGAGGACTTGAGAGTTAAGATTATTGAAGAAATTCAACCTATCAGGAGTAACACTTCAATAATCATCAAAGAATCCCCAATAAGGTTAGTCAAGGCACAATTACAACCAATCTTGGTAAACAGTAGTACAATGCATCTGTTGAGTGATGATGATATATATATGGTTTTCTGAGGGATAAAGGAACCAAACCATACCACACACAGATAACAAGGCAAAAGTACACTATTTTACCAATCACAAAGAGAACTGTGATCAAGGTTGTGCCTAACCTTCAACCAAAAGCTTACATTGTTCGCAATGATGAAAAAGGGGAAGAAGAAACTATACCTGGAAGGGTTAACAAATGATCTGACAGAGGAACAGATCGAAGCCGAAGTGAGAGACATAGATGAGGCATGCTATGCTGCATAACAGAAAGGAACCTATGTTTCCCACTACATTTCGAAGGCATCAGGAAGCAACTGTGGTCAGCGAACCACTGAAGACTCTTCTCAGGTAGTTGGAAGACTTATAGAAGGGCAGTACAAATCCATTAGGATTGGAGATGTCAGCTACTCAATAGAGACTCTTGTGCATCTAATTATGCACATCAGACCCTTGAGTATTGTGTCTTCAATTGGAGATGTTCTACACCTATTTGGAAGAAAAGTTCCACGATTAATCAACCCTGAAGACTCTGATCTCCCAGAACTGAACCTCTCTGTCAAACCTCCTACCCTTACAATCACTGAACCAGGTGTCATATCTTCAGATGCATATACGACGACTATTGGTCTTGAGGTATTACAGTAGAAGCATGATGAAGACATTGAAGATAAATTTGATGATCTGTGTGCTTTTGTGGGTAACTTGTATAAAGAAGTAGAGTTTATTCGACAAGATCTCAAGTCACTCCGTATGGAAATGCGAGAAATGTTTTCTGAAGTTATGAAGCATCTGAGGTCATGATCTTTTTTATCAATAACAAATAGGGGGAGAAAGGAGAAAAGGAGAAAGAAATGACAAAGATAAGGAGAGGAAGCGAAGAGAAGAGAAGAAAAGAAGAAGAGAAGAAGAAGACATTAGCTACAATTTTTTTGTATCAATTTTTGTCAAGTGTACATAGTCGTCTAGTATATATCATGTTATAATACTTTCTTTCTAACAATCATGATTATTTGTTATCATAAAAAAGGGGGAGATTGTTAAGTCAAAATGACTTTACGATTAATAATTTTGATGAAGACCAAATAATAATAAAAGAAGAAAGTAAGACAAAGACGGAAGAAAAATGAAACGGAAGCAAAATGAGATAGAAGACAAATAAGATGGAAGAAAATGAGACGAAAGCAAAATGAGACGGAAGACAAATGAGACGAAAGACAAATGAGACGAAAGCAAAATGAGACAAAAGAAAATGAGACGGGAGCAGACACAAAATGTGACGATAGAAAATGAAACGAAAGCGAAAAACGAAACGAAGACGAAGACGAAGACCCGATACCACGTCGGATGATTAGTTAGTTTGAGTTAGTTACAGAACTCAACTGAATAACTGATTCTTCAAAGATTAAGAAACAAGAAGAAAGAAGTAGTTATCAAGAAGCGGTTGAAGACGAAGGCTATAAATACGAGTCGGAGTCGAAGACTGCAGAAGTTAGAGAAATTATTATAAGAGCTAGAGATTCGAGAGCTAGAAATATTATTCATTGTGCTAAACTTAGAGCTACTATTGTCTATAACAAAGCTCGAAACATGTTTCAATAGAAAGAAGAAAAGCAAATAGTCTGAAGAGGCTAAGTGTGAAAAGAATACTTGTTGTAAGAGACCTGAAGAGGCTCGACGAAAAGAATACTTGTATCTTTGAGAAGTTTAGTGAAATCTCAGAAAGAATTCTGAGGACTGGACGTAGCCCACGGTTTGGGGTGAACCAGTATAAATTTGCTGTGTCGATTTTTACTCTCAACTCTCAACTTTAAATTTTTACTCTTATTGTGTTATATAAGTACTTAGAAGCAAATTACAATACTGCGTGATGCGTTTTCTCAATAATTTTGAAAAAGCAAGATTGTATAAAAAAAGGGGATTAATTTTCATAAAGGAGGGATACGCAATTCAACCCCCCCTTCTTGTGCGTTTTGTATATCAAATATAAAGGTTGTACTAACGTTTGATTTACTTCAATAGTAGCATATATTTGTATTAAATGTTTTAAAGGAACCCTTAGAGCGGCCGATTCTAGATATTGCAGAGACTTCGAGGCAATAAAGTAACATGGAGCTTTTGTAAGTAATTTAGATGGTTAATTGTGATAGTAATTTGGTAAGCAATTTTTGATAGTTTCGCTTTGACTGTTTTGTTTGCTAATGATTTGGATCATTGAATGATTTTCAAAGCTGTAAATATGTGATATGCTTGAATACATGGTATGAAAACATTGATTGATATATAAATTGAATTTCAGACATTTCTATTTTTGAATCTGTTAATTCCTAGTTGTGGGTGAATAGGTATGCCTAGAAGGGTCTGCAGCTACTTCTGTGACACTTCGGTGTCTTCTGTTATCGAAACTTCGATGTCTTCTGTTATTGACACTTCGATGTCTTCTGTTAGTGATACTTCGGTATCGAGACTTCGGTCTCTTCTGTATAAGTCTCGTTACCCACTTCTGTAAATGGATTTAGCAGTCATCTAATTTTGTACTCTGATATCTGTTTGATTTTGGCATAAACTAAATTATGTTCTGTTTCTGAAGGGTTTATACCCTCTTGTGTTATGCAGTTCTGTTATTTATAAAAGTTTGTTCTGAAATGCATTCTGTCCGACTTACTGTTAAAGAAATTTTTGAATACATGTTAATGTTGTTACGTGATTCAATGTGATGAGTTGTCAGCTTATGTATAGATTAGTTATGCTAAGCTAAATGCTTAGCATGGTGGATTTGCCACGTGTAGGTTCAAAGAGAAGGACTTAAGGAATAGGACAAGTCAACTGCAATGACCAAAGGAGTCTGAGTTGTGTGTTGCTCAAAATGTATTTTTGAGTTTGTTTTGGGCTAGTATATAACTTTGGATTTTTGTTTGAAGGTTTGTAATAACCTTAATTCAGGCTGGTTTATGAAATTATGATATATCTTGTATGTTTGTTTGAGATTCTAGAAATGAATGTGCGAAATGTTTCGTATATTTTGGAAATGTTTATTTTTGAATGCTGTGTTTCAGCAAAATGTTTTGGTTTGTTTATACTGTCTTGTGTGGCATCAACATATCCTCCTAAAGAGTATTAGGGCGCTATATGTAATTTGGATTTTAAGTCAATGTGTGAGTGCAATATCTGTGAATAGAACTGGAGCATGCTTGAATTCATTCATTTCAAGTAAAAGGAATAGATTAAAGCACAAGAAATTGAATGACTTGGTATTCGTTCGTTACAATTTAAAGCTTCGGGGAAGGTATGTTATTATCATTATTAATTTCGATATAATTTCTTATATTTTTCTAATAATTATATATATATTTTTACTAGGAGTCTTAATAGCACAAGTAGTTTAACATATTCACTTTTTATTGATAATATCAATCTTTTGGAGGATTGGGTTTCTGAGGAACTAGATTTGATAGATGTGAATGACTTGAAAGATAATCTAAATTGGGAAAGCACAATACATGTCATTTGGTGTATTGAATTTGAATGATAATTCAATGCACCAAATGACACGTATTGTACTTTCCCAATTATTATCATACACCTCTAAATAATGAAGATTTTGTACCAAATGATAATTATGGTCAGTGTAGTTATAGTGGGTATCTTCCGTAAATGATTGTATGATCCGTAGATGATTGAATGAAGTTGCAAGTTTTTGTTTTTCCTCTTCTTTAAATTTTACTTACATTTGATTTATATGTTAAATTTTATATATGTAATGTAATTGTAAATATTTTTGTTGCAGGTTTCATTTCTAGTTGGTTGATTCCTCGTTGTAAACTCTTGTCATAAATTGTAATAGTTTGAGAGTTAAGGATATTTATTATTCTTTTTATTGGATATTTTGATGTAATTATTATTTATTATATGATAAATTTGTATTATTTTAAATATTTTGTAATGTTCTTAATTTTATATTTATATGATGATAATTATCTTTATTTCATATTAATTGTGGTTATTATTTATATGTGAAATATCTGAAAATTATTGTTATTTCATATTAATTGTGATTAATATTTATTATTATGATTTTTGGAAGCAGATTTGATGTAAACTTATATAGTATATAGTATTATAGTGCAATATGACAATGAACAATTTTGTAATTTTTAAAAAAATTAGGAGACTATTTCATAAATTTAAAAAATTACCCGAAATAATATCTGGTATTGATCAGTACCGATATAACACTATATCAAAACCCAATCTGATATAGTATTCACAATATTGGTTGAGACAATCACAAATGAGACCCATTGGTATTGGAGGCATACACGTGGTGGGCTGTAATAGAAGCACCCACGTGGATGGTAGGGCCACCCTCTTGGAGGCATTTGACTTTGTCAACTATGACGGTTGAGAGATGGACCCACTCAAGGAAGAGGGTGGTATGACGTGGATTAAACAATTGTATATAATTTCTATGGTTGATTTGTTTGTGTTATTAATTAAACTGCAATTATTGATGGTTTTATCTGTGTCTTCTTGGCATTGCCAAAACAAATAAAGTCTTTGGTTTCAGAAAAGAACATAAAGCTCGATTGGAATCTTTCTACTTACTTTTAACTACTGGTAGAGATCCCAAAATTTACGCCAAAGTTAGTCTATAATTAATGTACTAAAATTTTATTGATCATTAAAATTTAATAATTTTTTTAAATCATATATGCTTCATTAAATAATGGAGTTAGCTTTATTAAAAATTGAAAACTTATATTTGTTTAGTAATTTAATATTTGTTTATTAATTTAAATAATTCCCAAATATATACATTTATCATTATTCTGTTAGCACTGTTAAATACAATCTGAGTTTATTAATACCAACCAAATTTGTTTTTACTCGCTATCTAATTACTAACCAATAATAGTAGTTAAGGTTTTGTTTTATCCTTTAATTAAATATCCTATATTTTATTGTTAGTTTCATAAGTGTTACAAACATTGTTTTGAATAAAGGTTTTATGTACCGGGTATAAATACTGGTCGATACCGACCGGTACCAAAATTTTTGGAAATTATAAGGGCTTCTTTTTTTCAAATTTATTTAATTAGTTATTTAGTTCAATTTTTATTGTGATTTTTAATTTTTAATTTAAAAAATTATAAATTTAATTATATTTATTAATAATTATTAAATTAATTTTATAAATTAAATTAAGGTATTTATAATTTTAGTAAGAATTAATTTTGAATAATTAAATATGATATATTTAATTGATAGTAAATTAAATAATATATGCTTTTGTTTCATATTTCAATTCTACTTGGTTGTTTCCTTGTCACGAACTCTTGTTGTAAATTATAATAATTTGATAATTAAGAATATTTATTGTTCTTTTTATTATATATTTTGATGTAATTATTATTTATTATATAATGAAAATTGAAATTGTAATATTTTAAATACTTTATATTAATCTTAATTTTATATTTATATGATGATGATTGTCTTTTTTATATAAATTGTGGTTATTATTTATATGTGAAATATCTTAAAATTATTGTTATTTCGTATTAATTGTGATTATTATTTATTATTATAATTTTTGAAGATAAGGTTAAAAGTATACATTACAACTGTACAAAATAACTACAAACTATTTTGTAAATTTTTAAAAATTTTTAAAACTATTTCCTAAATTTAAAAAAAAAACATCTAAACTGATACCAATATTAATTAGTTCCGATATAATACCATACATCAATCTAATTTTAGCAACAGTGGTTACGAAGACCGAAGAAAATGGAATATCGAAAAGTTTTAACGTCCTTGCCACGTTTTGTTATTTTAATAAAACGTCTGATGAAATATTTATATATTGATAAGACACTATGAATTATATGAGTTAGAAAGTAATTTCACAAATGCAGTGTCCAATGAGATTTAGATTGGCAAAACATTGCTGGTATTCCAAAAATGGGAAAGTCATTTTCTTTCAGGCTCAGTCCTACCTTGTAATCGACATGCCCCGACCCTACCGGCTGTCAAGTGCTCAACACGCTCTTCCAAAAGATAGTGGTGATAGTTTTAACAGTTTCATTTCCAACTTGGCGTCGGCTATTCTCTCATAATTTACATTTTGATTGAAAGGAACACCACGTTTCATGAAATGCATAAAAAATGCACTCCAAATTCACATGAAATGAAATTGGAAGCCTCCAATTGCTATTTATACATCTTCCTCCGGCTTACTCCAGCCTATGATTGAGCCTAAACCATGGACTCCTCATAGTTTATCATTAGCTTCTTTCTTCTAGTTTAGGTTTTCCATGTTCTGTTTTTGAGGTTGGGGCTAACTAAGGTTTAAGCCCAGTTCTGGTCTTTTAAGGATTTGTGATGATACTTGCATGGCCAAGGGCAGGAGGTTGACAACCAGTCGCAGCGAGAGGTATCTTGGTAGTTATGGCTATGGCGAGAGCCAAAGCACCGCCGCCAGCTCCACAGCAGACATGTCGGAGTTTGGAGAGGAGGATGTATGGTCAACGGCGTATGACTTGGGTGACCACCAGAATGACCATGCTACGATGAACAATAGCAACAACGATGATTCTTCACCAAATACCGACTGGAGTCCACGCTCCGTGATCGAGAGTAATGGGAGTCTGTCAACAAGGAACAACCGCCGCCGAATCCCACAGGAAAACGGCCGCCACCTGGGCGGGTTAACTTCGGCTTTTGAAGATTCCTCGGACAAGACGGCATCGCCAAGAATCGTGCACCAATTCCGAGGTGGTGATGACAGGGTGGCCCGTTCGTCACGTCACATGGCTACGTCAGCCCCCGTGAACGTGCCGGACTGGAGCAAGATTCTGCGGGTTGACTCGGTGGAGGCGTTGCACGAGTTGGATGACGGCTTCGACGATCCTGATAAGGAGATGATTCCCCCACACGAGTATTTGGCGCGTGAGTACGCCAGAAACAAGAAAATGGGCGGCGCGTCGGTTTTCGAAGGTGTGGGGCGAACGCTTAAAGGGCGTGACATGCGACGTGTGCGAGATGCAGTGTGGAGCCAAACAGGGTTCGATGGGTGAACCTTGCATCTTCTTCTTCTTCTTTTTCTGTGGTTAGTTAGCTAACTAGTTACCCACTTGGATACTCCGAAAAACAGAAAGGGTGGTTGTTAGAAGAATTCGTGGGATTTACTTGAGCAATGATTCTGACAGAGTTGGCTCGGCTGTCAAACCGAGTCAGGGAGTGAGCTCAAGATGGTCGGAATATGACATTTCTGTCCGTTCCGTCGTTGTTTGGAAGTTTTGTAATTTCGACCTCCATATTTTTACCTACCGATCATCATCCACTACAACTATTTGTAATTGTTTGAACTTTTGTAATTTTGGCCTCCATATTTTTTTACCTACCAATCATCAACTACAACTATTTGTTATTGTTTTCTTTGGCATCATTATCTTAAACATGTAGAGTGGCAGGAATATTCTTACATCTTCATAACCAATCAAACGGTACGTTTTGACCTGAATAAAAATAACTCCCATATCGAACTAACAAACGCTTCCTCTGAACAAAAAGGTAACTAGCTTTTTTCAGTCACTAAAAACTATGTATAAGTGAAGAAACAATTTAGTAGAGGGCAGTTATTTGACTAGGGCACTCCAGACCAGCATTAACCAACACAGAGCAAAAGGTTTGGAAAGAGCTAACAAGAGAACTATCATAATACATGACTGAGCATGTAATTGTAACCTTGGTAAATTAGTGAATGGCTAAAAATTGAAGCATTATAAATTTAAACATATTCTATTTTAACTATTGATTTAAGATGTATTGAGAAATATTTTTTTAAAAGGAAAAATAAAAGAAAAGAGAGACGAAATAAGTAAGGTAAAATGAAGCAAAAGGGCCTAAATTCTATTGGCAACAACACTAAGAACTCGTCCCTGTCAACGAATCCTACCTTACATGCACACGAGACAAAAACCTGATGGGGTGGCCATGAATATGATGAACAAAGATATGTGAAGAGAGCGAGCGATAACGGTGACGATCTTCCAGAGTTTCGAAGATTCAAGGCAGAGCGACACATCTCCATGACTTCACCCCTTTCCTACCCCCAACCCCGTTCCCCTCTGTTTACCCTTGTACCATAGCCACTCGAACCAAAATTCCCAAACCAAACCCTAACTCAAAATCAAAACTCCGACCCAAATCTCCCAACACCCTCGGCTCACAAAGTCGCAAACTCCCCCTCTAATCCAGATCAACCCGCACCAAAAATCCTAGAAGTTGAAGAAATAGGCGTGCCGCATATGTCGAAACCCGATGCGGTAAACCCATATCGCCCACAGGGGCTTACTAAATCGTGGAAAGCTGTTGTTGCGAATGGGGCAGAGCCTTCAACTGACACAACGCTAACCTACTATCCTTCGGAGACCAAGGAGAATCAAAATTTTGTTATACCCCCTCCAGAGCTAGCGAAATAAGAAGCTGCCAATTCCAGGTTAGCGCTGATTGGATTCTTCATATGTAAGAGACCAGCCTTCCCAGTAATTCAACGAGCTTTGAATAAATCTTGTTCTGAGTTTGGATTGAAAGAAATTCTGATTACTAGTTCCAATAACTTTCTGTTTAAGTTCGAATCTGAAGTAGGAGTTATGTCGATTCTAGAAAAGGACCCTTGGCACATCCAAGGTAAACCCTTATTTCTGAAGAAATGGAGTTTGAATGGGGGAGAACAGGAGGTCGTGAGGAGAGCTCCAGTGTGGGCAAAATTTTTTAATATTCCAATTGAGTACTGGACCACCGAAGAGTTGGGTCGAATTGCAAGTGCGGTTGGCCACCCACTCCTAATGGATTCACTAACTGCTCGGATGGCACGGACAATTTATGCTAGGATGTCTGTTGAAATGGACTTACAAAATCATTGGCCTACATCATTCCAACTAGTTACATATACTGAGGATGGGGACAGAACCTTTAAAGAAGTTAGAATCGAATATGAATGGAGGCCTGAGCTGGTTACGAAGAAAAAAAAATGGGCACCGACAGGGAGAGTTTTTAAAATTGGAGAATACCATGAGTTGGGAAAAGGAAAAAAGTTGCAAACAATTAACCAAGAGCAGCCAGGAGGGGAGTTAACATCCACAAGTTAACCCACCCAGAAGGACAAGGAGACATCTTAATCTGAAACTCAATGCAAAGGTTTAGGACCATTGTTGATGGAACACATCATGGGGATGAACCATTTGATGGAATAGTTCTCCAATGCTACTGGAAGTCCAACTACACATTGTAAGGCAAAGTTAGACCAAGAAGTTCCAGCTGGTAACCTTGAGAACCCGTAGGCCAATGCCATAAGTCAAGTAGGTACAAACTCTTGCTCTCCTATCTCTGAATTGATTCATAACAGCCCTGGGGGGGGGGGGGGCTAACTTAAAATGCAGAGTGCCCTGAGATTTTTGGGGTCCCCCCCAGGTTCTGGGATCCACCTGTAGGGCCTGATGCCCCATTTTGGGGGTTCAGGGTGGTTTTGGGGGTGTCCCTGGGGGGGGTTGCGGTCCCCCCTGGGTTTTGGGGTCCCCTCTGGGTTTTGGGGTCCCCTTTTCCCCCAGCTCCTCCAGGTCCTGGGTTCCCCCCAGGTTTTGGGGTCCCCCCTGGGGTTTGAGGACTCCCCTGGGATTTTGGG
>JAOQMQ010000002.1:13859255-13890486 GCA_027563845.1 Erythroxylum subrotundum | reverse complement strand
TTATTCATGAATGCATGTACAATTATTTTCATGCGCAATTACATTCACTATTCATGTATAAGTGTATGGCATATTATACATGAGCATAAAGAAGCATTTCTAAGCCTCTCATAGATCACTCACATTTACTATTCTAACCCTTTCACAAGTAATGGGATGTTACAATGGATATTAGTTGAGCCTTCGAAAATAAGTAAGGAAACCTCTTTCTCATATATGGTGATGTTGCATATTGCGAAGACACGTTGTAGCTCCCATAAGAATATTGTATGCTCTATCATTCCATTATGAGTTGTGGTTATGACGTTAAACCTTAAACTTTAAAATAAACCACAAACACACTATTAATAAATAGAAGTTCAAAAGGAAATTAAATGAATAAAAGTAATAGCATTTAGGTGTCCCTAATATCAACGTCCTTAGAAACAACGCAAAAACTTGATTAGTTTATTTCTATATCAATATTAGTATATCTGCAAGTGCACAACATAATTGTAGCTATCACTGGCAAGTACGAGTCAAATCCTTTGAAGAAAATGAATACTAGTAATTACTATTATCCTATTATCTAGTCTACGAATTTATTTTGATTTTTAATGAAGAAAATAAAAATTAAACAATTAAAATAAATATGAAACAATATTGAGCAAAGAATAAAGAAATCACTTAGAAATAATTAATATTAACGATTAGTTTCTCGATTATGAATCCCCATAAAACCCTCAAATAATTGACCTTTTATTATGCAATTATTTTATTGACTATTGAACCGTGGGAATTCCTATCGTATGCTAATAACTCACTTAAGACTACTAATAATAATTTTAAAATTATCAACTGATGTTATTCAGGTTAGTTGTACTAATCGCTTTACCGATTTATGAATTCTACTATTAGGTTTGACTCTAATCCAGAGGATTTATGTTGACCTATCTCTAGGTTTGTAATCAACTCATTTCAATTACAGTAGATCTATTCATACATAGTATTTTTTTGTTCTCTATATTGTGAGATCAAATTATGTACTAATATTCTGGATCTATAAACACATAATTGAATCACAATAGATCAATCAAAACAATTGCATTAGATAAAAGAATCAACGCATATTATAGCACAAACTAGGATTCATCTCACCTAGACACTAAAAATTTTTAGTTACACATGATAGAAAATGAAATGAAACATAAACAGAAAGAAAAACGAATAGAAAGCAAAGAGTTTATAATTCTAAATCTCTCTTCTTTTCTTTTGATTGTTCTTGCAAGGTAGACGTTTGATGATGTATTCTATTTGATTTGTTGATGATTTTTTCTTGTCTTCCACACCTATGGATCAATATCACCAATTCTAAATGATCTATGCGCCTTGAATTGCCTCCGTAAGTCTCTTCTCTTGTTCTGTCTTTGCTCATGTTTTTTTAGAGTAAAATTTAGAATTTTTGGGAGATATATGGTTTGATACACAGGCGTTTACTAGACCATATACACTTCAAAATCCCCAGAATTTGCGATTTTGTTAGCTTGAGAGATGTACATGGCCATATACATTGTCGTATATCCATTAATTGCTTTTAAACTTTGTTTTATGGCACTTTTTCATTTGAATTCTTCTTTGTTTAGTCCATAAAGGCAATTATAACCTATAAATGGACTCGAAACGAATTAAGTACCAAATATATAATAAAAGTAAAAAATATCAAGAAAAAATATATCAAATATAAGGTATAAATATGGCTAAATATATGCATATATCATGAGCCTATTATTAATTTTTTGATTTATTCTACAAAGGGCTCAATGTTTTCGAAGTCTATTAAAACATATTACCTTATTAGAAATGTTAATACTTTATTTGAAATAATCGATGAAGCTGTGAATAAATTAGGGCTAGAAAATATAGTTAATTCATTACTGAAAATGATTCTGCTTATAAAGAGACTGAAAGAAGATTACAAAGCAAGTATAATTCTTTTTATTGGACTCCTTGTATTGCACATTACATTGACTTTATGCTGAAAAATATAGGGGATGCTAGATATCTTCTTATTGTTGATGAGATTGTGCTAAAAGCAAAAAAGGTGACCAAGTTCATCTACAATCATGCATAGGTCTTGAATTTAATGGGAAAGGATTTTACCAATAGTAGAAATTTATGTTGTCCTACTGTTACAAGATATGCAACAAATTTCTTATCACTTTAATGTTTTATTATGATAAAGAAAGAGTTGAGATATATGTTTATAAGTGATAAGTGAGTTGCATCTTTGCGTGCTAAGTCTAATGTTAGATTGAATGTTTCCAGAATTATAATTGAAGATACTAAATTTTGGTCCAAAGGTCAAAGTGTCATCTGAGTTTGTAAGGATACTTCGTCTGGCTTATAGTGATGAAAAGGCAATAATGAGTTATTTTTATGATGTCATAAAAAGGGCGAAGGAAGCAATCAAGACCAATTGAACAATAGGCCTTTTTTGTACACACCTTATCTTGGAGTCATTAATAAGAGATAAGAAAGACAACTTTACTTTATGTTGTTTGCAACTGATTCTTTTTGAATTCTAGTGTCTATTTTAGACCAGATTTTACAAAAAAAAGCTAAAGTTAATAAGAGAATGCTAGTAACTATTACGATAATTGTTGTCCATCAAATGATGCAAGATCTTAGAAGCTCACAAGTGGAGATTTATAAGGAGGCTTCTATAGATTTTGAGATGCCAATTACTATTCATCAGAAAGAAAAACCTTTTTTTCACTTTTATTACTTGTTGAATATTAATCATCACTTTATTTTGTTTATAAAGCTACTTTTGTTATTTTATAACTTACAATTTTTTAGTGGGACCAATTCAGAAGTGATGTTCTAGAATTGCAAAGATTTACAATTTGAATTCTACGTTAATGTGTGAGTACAACAGGTTGTGAAAGAAATTGAAGAATGGATTGGAGCACAAAAGAATGAATGATTTGGTTTTTGTTCGATACAATTTAAAGCTTCAAGAAAGGTATATTATTTTCATTATTAAATTAGATATGATTTCTTATTTTTTTATTAATTTAATTTTATTGTTTACTAGGACTCTTAATAAAACAAGTAGTCCAATAGATCCAATTTGCATCGATAATATCAATTTTTGGCAGATTAGGTTTTTAAGGAACCGAGTTTGATAAATGAGAGTGACTTGGAAGATAATCTTAGATGAGAAAGCATTGACATATCATTTGGTGCAATGAATTTGAATAATAGTAATGATCAGACTCCTCTCATCATCAGGTATACGATTAAATAAAGTTTCAAGTTTTTGTTTCTCTTCTTTTAATTTCACTTATATTTTATATATATGTTAAATTTTATATATGCAATATAATTGTAAACATTTTTGTTTCAAGTTTAACTTCTAAATCCAAAAATAATTCTTTGGAATAACTGTTACAAACCCCAGACAAAAGATCCGTAAACAATACCAATTTTAGAATCCGTTGGTGAGTTTCTTGCTTAAGTGGAGATGCCATGTGATTCGGGTTTTTGCTCAGACTCCACTTACAGAGCGCGCGCACACAAACACATAAATCTAAACTAAACTTTTGCTGCTTGTTTTAGTTTTAGCTATATGTCCTTCGGCTACACCAACTTGTATTCATATTCAAAATCAAATGTGTCCACAAGAATGACCCTTAAACATACATTGTTATTCCCCTATTACAGTTGCAAAATGGGACAATTTGATTCCACCGGTGGGCGGAAATGAGCTAGTGATATGTAATTATTACTACAACACTTTGAAATCCATCTCCTGCACCTTGACAGTACCTACTAACAGACAACTTACCTTGAACCTATTTTCGTAATTTATGGGTGATGAATTACTAGCTCTGGCAGTCCAAGCATAATCTATAATGCTGGTACTAGAGAGTCTATTAACCGTAGTTGTTTCAAGTGATTTATGAATGAAACAGTCCGCACCTCACATCAGCGACAAGATGCCGGATGTGTGGGGCATACCATTTTACTCTCTCCACATGCTCTATTGATATCTCCCAACAATGACCTGCAAATGATCGGAATCAAGTGTTGGATAGCATAACCTCAGTATCAACTGATTCAACATTGACTAGGTTCCACGAAATTGTACCTTCTAGTTTGGCAATTTCATCTATAGATCTCAGAACATGTTGACTCCAAGAAACCTCTTCTGAGTCCTTTACGTTACCGTGTACATGCAACATTCCACCGTCATCTCTGCAAAAGTAGCATCAGACCACAAAATATGAAAGAGAGAGAGAGATGCCACATATTATGTAGCAAAAGCTAGAATAAGTTATCAGTATTTTATCCTTTTCTTCTGCCTTTGGCTCACAATTACTAAAAGCAAATGCCAAATGGTGCATAAAACAGAAACTATTATTACAGAAATTTCCAAAGATGTGATATTGTCAAATGTGCAAATGAAAGCAAAAGAACTAGTTTAACTGTCTCAGCTCTAATGTAGACTCAACTCCAAGAAGTTTCAGCCCTTCATTGGAGCATAACCTTTCGGACAACAAAGTATGTGGATGCTGTATATCTACATTTCAGCAGTATTGCAAGATTATCGAGACAAACTGAAAATAATGTTACAATTATTCACCTCAATGCCCTAACAGCAGTTACCCAACTGGCCTCACTTGAGGGGAGAAGACCAAGACATACTCGATCAGCCACTCCCTGCAATAGAGCAACAAATAAATTCCATCACAATCTTCTTCTGTTGATTCAAACTTTCATGGTAGTTCTTTTTAGAACATAATGAAGAATAGTCCACAGAGGCACAGACGACAGAAATAAAGCCCCTCAGCTGGAAGTTGGTTGCAACACTAGATTAATAAACCACCAAATCTTAAACTCCATACACCAAGTTTATTGCGATTATTTAAAAGCAAATAATTTAAAAACACAAGCAGCCATCCAGTGATCAATTAATAAGTATTCATTTAATCAGTTTGAGGACAGGCAACTCCATTAATTCATGGGCCACCATTGTGTCCATCCAATACAATTTTATGACCACCACACATTGCATGGAGAAAACACCATCTCAAGCAATCCAGTCTTTTGTGTTGAGGAAGAAAAAGAAGGGATGGGGCAGGGTAATTGGGAAGCACCTACGAGGATATTTAGAATATAATCTAAGAAGTGGTGCAACATACTTTAGGTGCAGTCAATCGATTATCTCCTTCAAGTACAATGCACCGATCAGAGACAAAATTCTTTTGGAGGTTTCTTTTAAGGGCCTCAACAGCATATGGATTCCATTCACAAGCATAGACCAGCTTGGCTTTAGCCCTAAGCAATAAACAAAAAATTCAAACAGAACAAAAGGAAAGATGTCACTAAAGTAACCTATCAATAGTTAGGAGAGCAGAAAACAATTATTTGGATAACAAGCAATGAAATTATGTGCATGAGAATTTCACAATTCAGGAATGTAACTCAATTTAACATGTTATGCTCAGAAGGTCTTCAAAGACAACTTATCTGATGATAAGAAATTTCCCAGGCAACTAGGCATAAAGAATGCCAATTCAACTTGATATATTCAGTTTGGGTGTGTGTATATATATATATATATATATATATATATATATAAAGAGAGAGAGAGAGAGAGAGAGAGACCTTAAACAAACTATATATAGAGGCTAGAGAGAAAGGAAAAGAGAGACCTAAAACAAACCGTAAACCTCAACTTATAGCATACTAACGTAAAGTACCTGACAAGAAATGGCAACACAAAGTACCCAATCCCAGCAAACAAATCCAGTATAACCTGATCTTCACATTTCAGACGAGACATACGAAGCTTCTCAGAAAGATTACCCCAAGAGAACATGCACTTGGTAGCATCAAAAGAATAAAGAATTCCATTTTCCTGATGATCAACCCAACCATCATATCCAAACAGAATCTCCAAATTACTGTCCCTTGTTCCAGTTTGCGCAATTCGACCCTATCATAACAACATTTAAGAAAAGTGTGCAGGAATGAGAATCAATCTAGACCTTTTGTATGCAAAACGAACAACAAAATTTACGACAACTTCTACATCATCATTTTTCTTTTGATACAAATTTCTTTTCTACTTTACAACAATTAGAACAGAATAGTACCACAAAATTGCTCAATAAGTGCACAAGATGATGCATAACATGGCCTTATCCTACTAAATTGGCCATAATAATCCATATCCATCCATGCAAGTACGAGTGACATGATTACATAATAGTGAGTGGCGAAAGTAAGCATAACCAATGGTCTGCCCAAATTATACTTGCTGCACTGTAATATACCATAAAGTTGATGCATGTTAGATCCCCCCATTGTTAGTATGATTGTTAACTAATTTTTCATTCATAATCATAACCAATGGTCTGCCCAAATTATACTTGCTGCACTGTAATATACCATAAAGTTGATCCATGTTAGATCCCTACATTGTTTGTATGATTGTTAACTAATTTTTCACTCATAATCATAACCAACGGTCTGCCCAAATTATACTTGCTGCACTGTAATATACCATAAAGTTGATCCATGTTAGATCCCTCCATTGTTAGTATGATTGTTAACTAATTTTTCACTCATAATGTAACTGAACCAAAGATTCTGAACATGTTACAGATTATCAACCATGCAAGGATGTGTTACATGGTTACATAGAAATTGAGAGGTAAATAGAATTACACATAACCAATGGTCTATCCAAATTGTACATGCTGCATTGGAATATGGATCACATAAAGTTGGGGCATGTAAGATCCCTCAATTTTTGGTATGGTTGTTAATTAATTTGATATTCACTCATAATGGAACTGAACAAAAGATTTTGAACAACACAAAAAATACAATTACCTTTCTTTCTATTCATGTACCATTACCAAAAACTTGCTTCCTACAGCACACAATACAAATTATCATCGACCAACAAGCAACATGCAGCCAATTGACAGACCATAAAATACCTGGCGAGCAAGGCGACGAGCATTTAGTGATCTAGCAATAATAGACCAAAGTTCCTTGCCAATGGCGTTCCAAGCTGGATCCTTGAATGATGTCACTGGAAGCACAACAATATCACCAAGTTGTTCCCATCTGAAATTAAAAAAATTTGTTGTCTCCTTCAATCATATAGGCAACTCATCCTTAAATTACATTTAACCTTAAGCCGGAAAAGCATACATTTCTAAGTATCAATGACGAACATGGACCAATTATGACATTAAAAAAATTCCAAAATCAAAGAAATTAAATTACAATTTCATACCTAGTAGGCAGCTGTTCTAATAAATCTACTGGTAGACCTTTATGTTCTATTAAAGAGGCTACAGCTTCTTTCATTATTTGCAAAGGAGACTTGGCAGTTTTTCTTATCTGAATACCTTCATCAGCCAACATGGTGGCACCACATTCCTTTAGAAGCTTAAAGGCCATAAGACATGAGGCCTCATCTGACGAAAACTCTTTTTTAAATAATCTTAGCATATCTGCGTCGTTCTGCCCTCCAAGTGCATCTCCAAACTGACGCTGCATTTTGAGGACCACAGCACGCAGTTTCTCAGTGATAGGGAAACAAACATGTAAACCATCCTTCTGTGAATAAACCTTCCTCCCAAGATCTAACCAACCTAATTTCTTCAGTATGTCCTTCCCTAATTTGGCATATTTTCTTTGAAGTATTATCACCCAATGTGAAGCTACCAGTTCATATTTGTCAGGCTTAATATTAAATGTACAACTTTGTGGGGGCACTTCTGCACTTTCAAGTTGACAATCTTGATGGCATGCATTCTTCTCTACTTTCAGTTCATCACATGCGGGAGAAACATGATCAGTTCTGATATCTAGTGGGATAATTTTGTCTTTTAGTGACATCAATGGCAGCAAATTTATTTTTTGGGGCTCACTGAACTTTGTTCCAAATGCATAACAAGCTGCCCCACCACCAAGCACAACAAGTTCATCACCAACAATAGTTGTTGTACTGCGCACCAAAAGTTCTTTACCAATGTAATCAATTCTCACATGCCTCCACAAATAGAGCTGGAGATCAAGTAATGCCAACTCTTGGACATGCTGTCTGACTGGGCATCCCCCAATAACCCCAATAAAATTCTTATATACAAATATGGAATGGGAGAACCTCGCATGTGGATTCCTTCCAGCTGGCTTCTCTTTTCTCCAAATACATGTTTGAACATCAAAACTGTACAAATCTCCCAGAGCTTTCTCACCATTGTATCCTCCAAACATAAAGATTTTAGATCTATAGGGTACCATTGCATGGGAATGACGGGCGCAAGGCCATTCTCCACTAGCCAATACCTCATTCCACTGCATATTTTCAGTATTAAGGACAAGCAAGGATGAAGAGATAATATCATTGTTTAGTCCACCAAAAACATAAATGCTTGATCCAACAACTGCTGCTGCATGTCGATGACTGTAGAAGATGTACACGACATATGCAAGGAAAAAGAAATCAATAGAGATGATGAAGGCAGATGAAATATCGGCAATTTCAGGTTCAATATAAGCATAGTCCTTATAATGGCATACAATTTTTATGACAAGACTTACAGTTCAAAGTAAATAATAAAGGAAAAAGAAAGACATTAAAAGGCAAAGGATGTGGATACATAACAAATTAAGAAATTACTAACCGGGAAGGAAAAGCACTTCCTGTAGCTTCTGATAATCTCCATTCGTGTTTAGCAGTATCAAACATCCATACATCATTCAGTATGTTTAAAGGATCAGCTCTTCCTCCAATAATATATACACAGTGACCTACAAGAGAAGCCGTATGGCCTAAACGAGAGGATGGAGCAACATCAACATTAACTGCTTTTAGAGTGCCACTTAAAGGGTCAAACAACAAAGGTTCGTTTCTTCGGGCATGTCTTCCAACACCTCCAAAACCACCAAATACAAGAATCTCACGGTCCAACAAGCAAGCAGAATGACCCCAAAGAAAAAGCTTCTCCGCAGGTTCACCAACAACTACCATTCGACTGACAACTCCTAACTTATCGGCAATTCCATCATCACAATAAGAAGCAACATTTACATTCTCTGACGGAGTAGTTTCGGGGCCCACAAAGCCATTGTCCCTCAAAACCGTCAAAAGCCCTTCAGTCCTCTTCCTATTAGCTTCCATCTTCCGGTTAGCGACATCCACGAGGAACCTCACGTACTCCTGCGACACAAGAAGGTTGTCGGAGTCCCCCAACGGAACCTCCATTCTGATTGAACACCGAATTCCCGCTATCACCCTTTTCTTCCCCGCACTAGTAATCCCCGATTCCCTAAACCCTGAAGAAATCGCCAATGAAACCAAAAACTGAGCCGAATCAACGTCCTTACACTCCACGGCGATGATCAACGGTTCAAATCGGAAAACCAGCTCCCCGGCGGGAGAAATATAATTGTGGGAGAGGAGGGAGACGACAGAGTCGGGATTTGCATGGTCGTGGGTGATAAAGAGCCAGGAACCGCCACGTGCCTTCTTTTTAGTAAGAGGAGTCGACGAGTGTTGTTTGGGTTGGGAGAGGACAGAGATACGGCCTGAGCAGGAACTGGTGGTGAAAAAGGAGGGGTGGGCGTTAAGAGTAATGAGGAGTGGGATTATGGGTGCGTCTAACGTGCCCTTGGGTGACTTGTCGTTTTCGGATGATCCCAGTGACTTTAACGTCGCTGCTTTTCTCTTCTCGAACTCCATTATCCCAAACCGTCTCTGTCACTCTGCAACTCTCTCTTTCCGGTGATGGAATTTGTAAGGACACTAATCTACCGAGCAGGCAGATTACGCATGCATAGAGGATCGGCTATATTTCAAAATTTCAGAGGAAGGTAATCAGGGCAGCTGCAAGTAGGAAATATCCAACATCCGAAGGAATGCGAGTAAAAGCAATCCACCTCCTCAGTGGCAAACCAACAGCTAAATAAGAGGGATAATGTAAATCAAGTTTAGCAGCGAGAATCCGAACAACTCTCCAAGCAGTCGAAGAACAGAATCTGGATCATTTTTGGTCGGACGGTGAAAGCACCCAGATGCAGGTTTAAGCTTTTCATGGAGCACACAGAGGAACTTTTCTCTTCAAGCTAGGGCACTGGGACTATTTTCGGGTGATGGAATTAACTAAGAAGGTTTGAAGACGCGTGATGCCCTGGCATTGCACCACAATCGTCAGTTTAAGTTCACCTGCTCCTATTAAATTTTTTTTAAATTACAAAAAAAAATCACTCAATAATTTATAATTTTACATTTTATAATTTTACATTAATTATATTTTTAAAAATTATAATAATAGAATTTTGAAATAATAATAATCTATTTATTATTATTAATATTACATTTCATACATCACATATATAAATAATAATCATAATTAATATGAAAAAAGATCATTTAATCATTATATAATAAAAATTAAGAAAAATACGAATTATTTTACAATATTACAATTTCATTATATAATAAATAATAATTATATCAAAAATAAAATAAAAAGAATAATAAATATCCATGATTTTCTATCTATTACAATTTACAACAAGAGTTCATGTCGAACAAACGATCAATTAAAAATAAAACTTGAACCAAAAATATTTGTAGTTATATTTATATTGCATATATAGAATTTAACATATACATCAAATATAAATGAAATTAAAAGAAGATGAGAAAAAAACCTAAGATTTCATTCAATTAAATACTTCCTCAAATCGTATTGACTTCAATTCTCATTTGGTATAAAATCTTCATCATTAAGAAAAGTTTCATATTCGTCATCATTCAAATTCATTGCACTAAGTAACATGTCAATACTTTCTCATCTAAGATATCTTCCAAGTTGCTCACTTCTATCAAACTCGGTTCTTCAAAAACTCAATCCACCAAAAGATCAATATGATCAAGGGAAATTAGATTTATATAACTACTTATTCTATTAAGAGTCTTAACAAACATATAGAATTAAATTATATAACTACTTATTCTATTAAGAGTCTTAACAAACATATAGAATTAAATCATTAAGAAATTAAATTCAACTTAATAATGATAATAACATATTTTTCTTGAAGTTTTAAATTGTATCGAATAAAGACCAAGTCCTTCAATTTTTTGAGCTCCAACTTACTTGTTATGGGCTAGATATTTATTTGTAAGCATGCGCACTTATTAAAAGTCACTTGCCTTGATTTATTTTAAGCTATTTTTGGACAACCAAGCGTGTGGGCCTAAGTAGAGTGCTCCATTAGGCCCATTCACCTCTTTTAGGTTTATTTAAATTATTTTGGTCTTATTTAAGTTAGTTTAGCCCAATCCTAAGTGAATTAGGATCAGATTGCATTATTGGGCTATAAACTCCTAAACTAGTTAGGATTAGGCTTATTTTAGCATTAAAGGGTCTTGTAACCTATTCCTTTTAGGGTTAGGATGTGGGCAAGGGTATAAATACCTTATTTTATCCTTGTAAACATCATATTAAGTTGAATAACGAAATTGAGAAATATTCTCTTCAAGAGAGGCGTGTTCTTCTTGTTGTTACTTCAAGGATTGCATCACTTATCAAGGTAATTGCTTGTGGTGTGTTCAATTCTTTTGTTTTCTTTGGGTTTGGGTCTCAATTTTGTATAATTAGGGTTTGAACTAGCATGATCTTAGAATAGAAAGATTGAGGTTTTGATTCAATACGATTAGGGAGTTTCAAGAACCTTGTTTTCTTGGGGTTTCCGTATCAGTTAGTATCAGAGCTTTGGCTTAATTCTATTGAACTCATAAGTATCTTTCATTGTTTTCTTTGTTGATTCCTTAGGAAAAAAATTCATAAAAAATAGGGTTTAATTGCTTGGAATGAATCTGCCATTATTAGTTCTTTATGTTCTTGTTTCTTTAATTGATTCTTCGTTTTCTTAATCATCAATTAAAAAAACAGAAAAGAAAAAAAAACAAAAGCAAAAAAAAAAAGTGAACAGTAGAAAGAAAAGAAAAGAAATTTCAAATTTGATCAAGAAACATCCAAGATTGTGATTCTTTGAATCTTTGTTTGATCTTTCATTCAAAAACCTATCAAGAAACATCCAAGATTGCGATTCTTTGAATCTTTATTTAATCTTTCATTCAAGATTTGTTCTTGTCATTCAAGATTCATCTAGATTGTCTTTAGTTTATTCGAGAACCTATCAAGAAACATTTTCTTTGAATTTTTTATTCAATTCTTCGAATTTTGGGTAAATTGGGATATTAAAATCAAAAAACTGGTCTCGGGTTTAGCGAGTTTTGTCATATTTTTTGTCTTTCTTTGTTTCCTGATTTATTTCTTATTTTGGTACCTATCTTTGCTTCTCTACATTGATTTGAACAATTGTTGCACTCACGATTGTTCAGTTGACACAAGAATCGGTGCCTACACTACTCTTCATCTGCGTATTGGCACTTTGATTTATTTTCTGTCCGTACAATATTTTACTTCTAGATTTGTTTCATCTATTCGTTTTTCTTTGTTAGGGTTGTTATCTTTGTGCTTTCTATTTTAATTTGTTGCTTGTTGATTTCCTTGATCTTGTTGAAGTGACCCTAAAAAGTAACAATAAAGGAGGCACCTGAGTGGAAAAAGGCAAGAGTGTGAGATTATATAGTGAAAAGCCATTTTATTGTGTGAAACACAAGTGGAAAATTCTGTTCTAGAGAGAAACACGTGAGGGAATGTTGTGAGGTTTCTAACATTTTCTTGCAGGATTAATCATGTCTTATAATAGCAATAAAGATGGAAAGAGTGATGGGAGTGAAGAAGGCCAACGAAATACATTCTTTACTCTTGAAGTAATGCAAAAACAGTTCAAGAGGATAGAGACTATGTTCCTTGAAGTCAAAGACAAGTTTGAGCAGCAAGATAGAAACTTTGCAAGACAAGATAGGCTTCTCAGAATTGTTCAAGCCGAATCTTCAAGGAATAATGGGAGAAGAATGAGAGAGAACCCTCCAGTTCGTAATCATTATCACTATGAGGAGGAGCAAGATGAAGATGGATTCGATGAGGAAGAGTGGTATGGAGGTCAAAACAATGCAAGAGCTGGTAGAGGAGATAGAGGGCAAAATAGAGGTGGTTATAGAGGAAGAGCTGAAAGAGGCAGAGAGGAGGAAGAGACTGAAAAGGTAGATAGAAAAGGAGCAAAATGAAGATGCCACCATTTCAAGGAAGGAATGATGCAGATGCCTACTTGGAGTGGGAAAGGAAAGTAGAGATGATATTTGTCTGCCACAACTATTTTGAGGAGAAGACGGTGAAGTTGGCGGCAGTTGAGTTCTCTGATTACGCTGTTGTTTGGTGGGATCAATTGATGGTTAGTAGAAGACGAATTGGAGAAAGACCAGTTAAAACCTGGGATGAGATGAAATGCATCATGAAAAAGAGATTCGTGCCGAGTAACTACTATAGGGAGTTGCATCAAAAACCCCAAACATTGAGGCAAGGCACGAAGAGCGTGGAAGATTATCACAAGGAGATGGAGATAGCTATGATAAGAGCTAACATAAAGGAGGATAGAGAGGCTACAATGGCTTGGTTCCTTGCTGGTCTAAAAAAAGAGATAGCCAATGTATTAGAGCTTCATCAATACTTGGAGTTGGAGGACATGGTAAGCATGGCTATTAAGATTGGGAAGCAATTGAAGGAAAAAAGCTTCAGTAAGGGCAACACCTCAGGATATTCAAATTCTTGGGGTCCTAAATGGCCAAAGAAGGAGGAAAAGAGCAAGGATAAGTCCTTTGACAATAAGGACAAGTCCAAGGAAAAGTTGACAACCTCTAAAGGTGCGCCTACATCTAATGATCAAAATCCTAACACTAACCAATGAGACATCAAATGTTTCAAGTGTTTGGGTTCGGGTCATAAGGCAAACCAATGTCCCAATAGGAAGATCATGTATTTGCAAGATGGGGTAATTGAATCAGAAGATAGTGATGGAAGTGATATGCCTAAGTTAGAGGATTGCACTGATAAAGAAATTGAGCAACCAGTCTAGGCCGAAGCACTATTAGTAAGGCGAGCTCTCAATGCACAAGAAAAGATAGAGCTTGATGAACAAAGGGAGAACATACTCTACACCAGATGTTTAATTAAGTGTAAGATGTGCAGTTTAATAATTGATGGAGGAAGTTGCACCAATGTTGCAATTACGATTTTGGTTGAGAAATTGGGGCTGCCTCTCATAAGCACTCTAGTCCTTATAAGTTGCAATGGCTTAATGAGTGTGGAGAGGTTAGGGTGAACAAGTGCTAGTGTCATTCTCAATTGAGAGATATTCTAATGAAGTGTTGTGTGATGTAGTTCCTATGCGTGCTGGTCATTTACTATTGGGAAGACCATGGCAATATGATAGGCGTGTAGTGCATGATGGATTCAAAAATAGATATTCATTCAAGATGGGGGAGAGACACTTCACATTGGTGCCTCTTTCACCAAGAGAAGTTCATGAGGATGAGTTGAGACTTGTAAAAGCCATGGAAGAATAGAAACTTGGTGAGGCCGAAAGTTTACAAAGAAAAAAAGAAAAAGAGGCCGTTCAAGAAAATAAAAACAAAGGCCCAACTGAGAGTAATTTCACTAGTGAGCAAAAGAAAGAGAGTACTGCAATTGAAAAAGGAGAGAAGAGTGAAAAGAAGAGAGAACAAAAAAGAGTACTTATTTTGCAAAAGAAAAAGAGTTGAGGAAGGTCATGTACACGCAGAAACCATTGGTTTTGCTTATGTATAAGGAGTTGTTTAAGAATGAGACTGATCTTGACCCTTTTGTGACTAGTGTTGGGAAACTTATTTTGCAGGAATACTCTGACGTCTTTCCAGATGAGTTGCCGAAGGGATTACCACCATTGAAGGGCATTGAACATCAAATTGATTTTGTGCTAGGAGTTCAAATTCCAAACCGCCCAGCCTATAGGAGTAATCCTAAGGAGACAAAGGATCTTCAAAGGTAAGTGGAGAAGTTGCTTAAGAGGGGGCACGTAAGAGAAAGTCTAAGCCCTTGCACAGTTCTAGTGCTATTGGTGCCAAAGAAAGATGGAACTTAGCGTATATGCGTAGATTGCAGGGTAGTAAACAAGATAACAGTAAAGTATCGCCACCCCATTCCTAGGCTAGTTGATATGCTTAATGAGTTACATGGTGCTTGTTTCTTTACAAAAATTGATCTCATAAGTGGTTATCATCAAATTAGAATGAAAGTAGGGGATGAGTGGAAAATAGCCTTCAAAATGAAATATGATCTTTATGAGTAGATGGTCATGCCATTTGGTTTGACAAATGCACCTAGCACTTTCATGAGATTAATGAACCATGTTTTGCGTGATTTTATTGGCAAGTTTATAGTTGTATACTTTGATGACATCCTGATTTATAGCAAAAGCCTTGATGAGCATATTATGCATCTAAAATCTATACTAGAAGCACTTAGGCGTGAAAGACTACATGCTAAAATTAAAAAGTGTTATTTTGTATGGATAAAGTTGTTTTTCTTGGCTTTGTTATTTCTGCCTATGGTGTGCATGTTGACGAGGAGAAGGTTAAGGCTATTAAGGATTGGCCTAATCCTAAGTGTATTGGTGATGTGCATAGTTTTCATAGTTTAGCTAGCTTTATAGGCGTTTTGTGAAAGATTTTACTACCATTGTTGCGCCATTGACTGAAATAATTAAAAAGGATGTTGGATTTAAGTGGAATGAGGCACAAGAACTTGCTTTTAAGACATCGAAAGACAAATTGTGTTCTGCACCTATATTGAGTTTGCCTAACTTTGATGCAGGGTAGGCGTCTCATTGTATACTTCGGTGAAAAGCTTCATGAGCCACAATTGAATTATTCCACTTATGATAAGGAACTCTGTGCCTTGGTGAGAGCATTGGAGACTTGGCAGCATTACCTCTAGCCAAAGGAGTTTGTGATCCATTCTGATCATGAGTCATTGAAACATCTAAAGGGCCAAGGTAAGTTGAACAAGACGTATGCAAAGCGGCTGGAGTTCATAGAGACCTTTCCATAAGTGGTACAATACAAATCACAACTAAATTGTTCTAAATGCACTTTCAAGAAGGTACACTCTAATCACAACTTTAAGTTCTAAATTGTTGGGGTTTGAGTACATTAGAGATTTGTATGCTTCATATTCAAATTTTGGAAATGTGTTTGGTACTTGTGAGCATGTTGCATTCCAAAGATTTTATAGACATGAAGGCTATCTATTTAAGGAGAACAAGTTATGTGTTGGCTCCTGAATTTTTTTTTTATTATAAGCATGATGAGACAAGTTTTTGGGTCTTACTAGATTAATTATGTTGGAATTGATTAACATGTTAGTGTGGGTTAGATACTATGACATGGACTAAGGGTTTTGAACTATTAAAGTAGTGGGAGAGGGCAAGGCTAATTTTGGCAAGTCACTTGAGTTTAAAAATCGTAAGGCATTAAAGTAAGGGCAAAAAGGGACTTTTTGCAATCATTAAAGGTGTAAAAGAGAAGAAAATAGGGTGTCTTACTTTTAGAGGAGAGAGGAAAACGAAATTGATGAAAGAAGGGAGAGAGTTTCGTGAGTTTAGGGAAAGAAAGAAGAGCAAGCTAGTTCTTGATTTTTCTTAACCTTCAAGAGGGAGTTTGAGAGTGATCAAGAAGGGAAAAAGGTAGAGAAAGATAAGATCTTTCTTTTGAACCAAACATTTCTTCATTTGGTGAAGATTTAAAGGTAAGTGGGTTTTAATCTTTTGGAGTTTTGAAAGGGTTTTGGTTCAAAGAGCTTAGAAAAGGTATGGGTATGGTTATTCTAGCATCAATTTCATGCATGTGGTTCTTTGGGTTTTCCAATTTGAATTATTTTGATTTGGGGTTTTTGTCATTGTTGAAGAAAATCAAGAGGGACAAGAGGAGCAAGAGGAGAGGCATTTTTGAACAAGCCATAATCAAGGACTTCAAGGTGGGTTACATTTTTATGATTTAGTAGTAAGCCATTCATGTCTCTTTTAAGAAGTGGAAATAAATGAGTTTCAACTATTAATAAATGTGCATTTATTATTCTTTGAGTGCATTGAAAATGTGCTGCATATATGAAAATGATTTTTTTAAAAAAAGTATCAAGTTTAAGAAATCAAGTTTCAGAAATGTGCCATTTTGGACAACAAGTTTACAAGTCATGAAATACATGTTGTGTGGGTTTGTGGTGGTCCCTTAAGTTAAGTCAAGTCCCCGCCTGCCCGTTAGTGGCATGGAGCTCTTTTATGGACTCCTATAAATTCACGGCTATGCAAGACCATTATGTGAAAATGCGTAGTACGTTCTGTTTTGGATTCACCCGAACCAATTTGATGTGCCATTATGTTCGTGATATGTTGAAAATAGTGATGTAGGGAAAGTTATGGAAATTTTCCCAATCTTGTATCGTCTGATGACATCACCATCATCTCATAATGACGTTATGCATCGTCTGATCCATTTTTTACCCTTCAAATGATGGAATTGGTCTTTAGGGTCTTCATGAAAGTTGTAGATCTTACAGTTCTCTTTCAAACAGGCCATAATTTAAGTCTATATGAAATCTGTAGCAAAAGTTATGGCATTTGTGTCAAGATAGGTACAAATTGATTGATGGTATAAACATGTTCGATTCTTTCGGATATAACTTCCCCATCCAACCCCCAAATGAAGTGATTCTTGAAGTAATAGATTTATAACTTCATATACTATCTCTCCATGAAAATTTGTGTCTTTTAGAGTGTTTTTGAGATAGTTGCATTAGAATAAGTGAGAGGTCGGTTGGGAGAGCATGCTTGGGATACGATTACGTTTTAGCTCATTAAGTTTATCTTGAGGGTTTAAACCCCAATTGAGATGTTTCTTATTTCAAAACAAATTAAGAACCTAGAGCTACGATTTCTTTGATGAGGTCAAGTTGAGATTTTAGTGTTTAAATGGTGTGGGCACACCACCTTTGGGAAATGTTGGTTATAACCCTACAAGGTAATAATCTCAAGGTTTAGGACTCTGGATGTTGGGCTCCGGAAACGGGGTTCCAACATTATGTGTGCTTAAATGTTCTATACGTGAAGCACTTGTGCGTGAATCACATTGTGGGGGTTTGATGGGTCATTTTGGGGTTCAAAAGACATATGACATACTTTGTGAACATTTTTATTGGCCTAACATGAGAAAAGATGTTGAGAAAATATGTTCTAAGTATGTCACATATAGACAAGCGAAATCTATGGCTCATCTATATGGTTTGTATACACCTTTGCCTGTGCCTAAGCATTCATGGACTGGCATATCTATGGACTTTGTTTTAGGTGTTGGGCCACGTTTTCGGAGCCAAACTATTCGAAATCGTAGAGCGTGAGCGGGTTTCCTTGTAAGGTTAAGCCAATGTACCCTAATTAGCCATCACTGGTTCCTCATCATTCTCAAAACACCTCAAGCCACAAAGGCCAGTCCACACAACGAAAACATAACAATCATAAATGACCTCTTCAGAACATTGTAGCTCTTAATCTCTAATTTATTTTGGAGTAAGAACTAACTAAATCGGAGTTCTATAGATGAAGGGATGCTTCATAAACCAAAGTATAATCATGCCCCAACATGCTCTCCCAACCGACCCCTCACTTCCTTCCAATCAATCTTTTTGAAATCGAAACTAATGGATATAAACTTTTATGTTAAGGTAGTACAATGTGTTAGAAATCTAACGCCTTAAAAATCACCTCAATCGGAGGTCGGACGAAGAAGTTATGGCCAAACGAATCCAACATGTTCATGTCCTAACTCTTATTACAAATGCCTTGGCGCAATTGCCATAACTCTCACTATAGATGTCGGATTGACTTAGTTTTTAGACGGTTTGAAAGAAGACGTCTAGGACTACAACTTTTTTGAAGACCACAAATTTAAATTCTGTCGTTTGGAGGGTCAGAAATACGGACCGTGTAAACTAACACGGGCAGGCCGTGTAACCTTCGGGTGAAAGTTGTTAAGCAACATCACCTACTAAAACAAGCATATCTCTCAACTCCGACATCAAAAAATTGTAAACTTTATATCGTTGAAAACCTAGAAGGACAAGCTACAACTTACATGAAGACAACTTGGTCAAATTCGTCCTACATTTGTGCAGTTTTTCTCTCAAATACAAACCACAATTTCCTACCCATATGCAAACTTAAGATTTGCAATGCAAAAACTTGAAATGCCATAAGCAACCATAATGTATAGATATTTCGTTTACATCAAAATAAGAGTTTTACAACGTTTTAGTGGGCATTTCGAGCCACACATAATCCAAAATACAAATGTGACAAGAAATACAATTTTTCAAAATGCAACTAAAGCATTGTTTTACAAACTCTATCTTCAAAAGAACAAACATATGCAAATTGGAGTGATGCCTTGACAATTGACTCGATCACTCGAAATGTTACTCATCGCTCATCGCCTGCGGATGGGAAGGAATGGGGGTGAGCTTAACGCTCGTGGGTAATAGTTTTATAACGAGTAAAAAGCAAAAACCCTTGAATTATTCATGTCTATAACAGAATTCACATTGAAAACCATGCAACATATATTTCCCAAATTCACAACTTATCAAGCAATTCATAACATCAAACATAATGAATTAATCAAATTTGTCATAAATACACATAAGCACATCGAAATGATTTGGGTGGATCCAAATAGAACGTACTACACATTTCTGCACAGCGGTCTTGTGTAGCCGTGAACTTAGGGGAGTCCATGAAGGAACTCCATGCCACTAGCGGGCAGGCAGGAGAAACCTTTTGACAAGTGCACTTGACTTAACTTAGGGGACCACCACAAACCCACATAACATGTAATTCATGACTTGAAAACCAATTGCCCAAATGGCACATTTCTAAGACTTGTTTGACGTGCACATGGCATAACTTCATATGCATTCCCATCAACATTTCAAAACTCATTCAAACACATTCCTATATCAAGCATCAAGCCCTTTCTCAAATCATCCAAAAGCCACAAAATACAACAATTTTGGAACAATTTTGAAATCATTCCCATATCACTCAAAGTTCATTCACAAAATTCATATACCAAGACTTATGGCACATTTTCAAACCATCTTAAAGAACAATAAATACACATTTTCAAACCATCTTAAAGAACAATAAGTACACATTTTCAAACCATCTTAAAGAACAATAAATACACATTTTCAAGGTAGTTGGAAATCATTTAATTCCATATATTTGAAAGAACATTTATGGCTCATTAACTCAATTATAAAAATGAAACTCACCTTAGTTCCCTTGCTTGAAAAGTTGATCAAATGTGCCTCTCCTCTTGCTCCTCTTGCCTCTCTTGGTTTTCTTCAACATTTACAAAAGTCCCAAATCAATAGACATTCAAATTGACAAGCCCAAAGAACCAAATGCATGAAATTGATCCTAAAATACTCATACCCATGCATTTCCTAAGATCTTTGAACCAAAACCCCTTCCAAAATCCAAAAGATTAAACATACACTTACCTTGGATCTTCACCAATCAATTTGTTTCTTGGCTCTAATGAAAGCTCTAATCCTCCTCTTCCCTTTTCCTTCTTGAACAAACTTCAAAATCCCTCCTTAAGACCATGAAAATTCAAGACCTAGCTTAGCCTTCTTTCTCTTCTCTCTTTCCCTCCAACGACACTCTCTCCCTCTTCACTCTCTAATTTCGTTTCTTCTTCTCCTAACACAAGACAAGTCTTCTTTCTTTCCTTTAATGAAGCTAAAATGACCCAATTGCCCTTCCTTCAATGCCTTAAGTTTTTCTAACTTAAGCGATCTTCCAACAATGCCCCTTATACATACTTACCACTCTAACACTTAATTCAATTTACCTACATCATATCATCTTACTCACATTAGTATGCTAATTATTTCCAACATAAATTAATCTAGCACTACCCGAAAATTACTCTAAGCATGCTTAATAAAAAAAATTCTGGGGCTAACATTTCTCCCCCTTAAAAGAATTTTGTCTTTGAAATTCTTACCTGAATCATCGAAGAGGTGTGGATACTTCTTTTTCATGGCTTTCATAGGCTCCCACGTAGTCTCTTCCACATAAAGGTTTCTCCATAAAACTTTGACTAGCTGAACTGTCTTGTTCCTTAGGACCTTCTCCCTGGTATCCAAGATCTCCACTGGAGTCTCCTCATGAGTCAGATCATCTCTCAACTAAACTTCAGTGGTCTGGATAATATGAGAAGGATTCGATCTAACCTCCTCAACATGGAAACATGGAAAATATCATGTATTTGTGATAATTCCGGTGGCAGTGCCAACCTATAGGCTAACGGGCCAATCCTCTTAAGAATCTCATAAGGTCCCACATATTTTGGACTTAACTTACCCTTCTTACCAAACCTCATGACTCCTTTCCAAGGAGATTTCATAAGGAAAACTTTTTCACCCACTTCATACTCCATTTCCTTCCAGTGTGCATCAGTGTAGCTCTTCATTCTATCCTGCGCTGCTTTAAGCCATTGCTTAACTAAGTTGACCTTGTTCACTGTCATTTGAAGTAACGCTAGCCTTATAAGTTTCCTCTCTCCTTCTTCGTCCCAACATATCGGAGTTCTACATCTCCTTCCATACAATGCCTCGTAAGGAGACATCTGAATGCTCGACTGGTACGAATTATTATAAGCAAATTCGATCAATGTCAAGTGTTCATCCCAAGCTCCTTTAAAGTCCATCACACATGCCCGGAGCATTCCCTCAAGGGTCTGAATGGTCCTCTCAGATTGATCCTACTGGTTTTGGGCAAACCTATCAAAAAGTCCATGGTCACCCGTTGCCACTTCCACTTAGGAATGGACAATGGCCTTAACATGCCCGAAGGTGCCTAATGTTTAGCCTTGACTTGCTGACACACTAGACACTTACTCATATATTCAGCTACATCTTTCTTTATGCCTTTCCACCAGAAATGTTGTAACACCCCACTTTTGCAAGACACGTACCTGACATCCATGGTGATATCCGAGTATATACCCCGCAAGGGTGGCATACTAGAACGATCATTCAGTCAAAATTCATTACAAAACTTTTGTTTCTTTAAAATAAGGTACACGTAAGCGGAAATTACTAATCCAATCGGCCCCATGTCATTTTAAAACATTTCCATTTACAAGTTACAATTACTACAAACATCAGCATTCAACAATAACTTAGGCCTATTTCAGATTCAAAACACTTGAAATCATAAAGTCATTTCATTACCAAATCATTACATACACTTTGTACAATTTTTGTGGAACATAATTCAAAAATAAAATCATTGAAGACATATGCAGGTACAAACTGATCCCCTAATCAATATCAAACCTCAGTGGCTATGCTCCATTTAGCCTAACTGAATAATTCCTCAGAACCTGAAAAGCCACATTGCAATTTTTGATGAGTTTTGCAACTCATTGAGTGAACCATCATTGATGAATTCACCGGATTACATATACACATCACATATATCACAAATATTCATTCAAAACATATAATTATTCCTGATATTCACATAACATGGCATCTTATATGGTCACACAGTTCACGTAGCCAAGTATAGCAATAGTTCATATTAATTTATCACTCACTTCCGCTTTGCAAATTATTTAATAAATTTCAATCTTATATGAATACTATATGTATAAGACTCACATTCGTTCTTATTGTTGTGACTGAGTGCCTATCACATACTTATACAAATACTGGCCCATAGGGCTCAGTCAGAACGGAATCACAGAGCATAGCTCTACGTGCACACACATATATCACAGAGCAAAGCTCAACGTGCAGAACATATATCACGTACCAAAGCTCTGCGTGGAAGCGCTTTATACTGGCTACTCAAGTCACAATGCCTTTATCTGAGCATGCATTTTATGAAATGCATCACATACGGATTATGCCATATCAGACAATCACATATGAAATTCAAGCAGAAACTCATAATCATCGGACCTAAGTTCGGCATTCAACATTCGTTGAGAATTCAAATATGATGTTCAATCAGAAACTCGTAATCATTGGACCTAAGTCCAGTATTCAACATTCGTTGAGAATTCACATATCATATAGGATTTCACATCAAATCAAAACACTTCCAATACATGCCTAACTTTCAAACTCCTCGGACTTCAAGTCCGGAATTCAGAAACAAATCACAAGTAGTTCAACACTATTGGAAGTTTAAACAAATCAAATCAAATAAAATCAATCCTAGGAAATCATTTAGGTTGCTCACAGTACGCTCCAATAAGCTATTGCTTGGATGGTCTGGCAATGTCTAACTGGAATCCAATAAGCTCATCTATATCTTACAAAACACATTTGCAAAAATCACATTTTTGCACAAATGTACAAATGTTCTTTTATGCACATCATTGTTTAGAATGTATGCACAATGCATGTTCGATGACAATTCCGGGGTAGTTTATTGCGATCCTTATCAACAATTCATTCAGATATCAAAGCCCTCATTAATGCCATGCAAATTTACAATTGGACCAAAGCAAAACAATGTCTACAATTTCATAACTTCATTGACCACTTCAGATTTTTCCTCTAATACACATATGGGTCAACTTTCCACACTAAATATGATAAGGTAAATGACACAATTTGACAAAACTTCCTTCTCTAAAGTTGCTCTCCAATGTCTTAACTTTCTAATAACACCAAATCATTCAATTTTGTTCAGTATATGAAACGATATACTCAAAATAGTTTAGACTATTCTTAAGCTTCAGCAAAATTCTTACCTCAACTTCCAACCAAAAACGGAAACTCTTAGAGAACTAATTAAAACTCCATTTCTTTATACAAGTTGTATCCCTATGTCCCTAGTTTACACCAAATCAAAAAGCACCCAATTTGGATAACCTCAGAGAAAGTTATGGTGAAAATACTAAAGTATGTCCGAGCTGTAAAGGATGACACTTCGCCGCGGGGAGAACAAAAAAGTTAGCCGTGGCGAGAACAAAAAGATGGCCGCGGCGAACACTCCAAAAACTAGATTTTCTCGGAAATTTTTGCAAAGATCGTCGCGGCAAACTCAATAGTTTGTCGCAGCGAACTAAAAAGATTTAGCCGCGGCGAACGTTTACAGAAGACTCGTCTTCCCCACTTTCCAGATTTTTCACTTTCTCACTCTACTATAACTTTTCTGAAACTCGATCTCACATCAATTAACTCTAATAACTTGCAACCAATCCTCTAACTTATTCAAAACACAACTTAAAAATCAAGCTTATAGTCAGGCACAAAAAAATCGATGCATGCATGTACAGTGACAACAACCCATTTTCGGTTTTCTCTAAACCATGACAGAGTGTATATATATATTCATCAATTTTCCAGCACTCTTCCATAGCTCATTTCAAACTATAATAGATCTTATTTCATACTATTTCATAGATCCACCATCTAATTCGTTCATCATCGAAACTTCACTTCTCTAACCTCACATGCATGTATTCATTTACACAGTAAAACATCATTAAAAATCACTTACTTGCTTAAGCAATATTTCCCAGTAGTGAGAGTAACTCACCGACAACCAACAAGAGTAACTCAATGTTTGGTGATGAACAAACCAAGCAGAAAATGCTTCAAAAGCTCCAAAGCTACCGTAACTCTTCCTAATACTTTTCAAAACATAATAATACGTGGGTTCTTTGCATGTCTTACAGTTGTTGCCCAAACAATCAACACTTGCCACCACATAAGTAAGCCATATGTCATAAGTACATCACTACCACGTGTCACTATATAATTGGTCCATTATTCAATATTTTTCTTTAGTCCAAAAATTACACCAAAAATTCTGAAATACCCAAAATATTACCAAAATTGCTAAAATCACATTTTAATCGCATTAATAACTCAATTATACCCGAAAAATGTCATGAATGCATGTACAATCATATGAATGTGCAAAAATGTGCATGCCATATTTAGCATAAGCATGAATTGTGTTTTCTAATTTCTCAATAATTTCTCATAATACACAACTCAAGTCTCATCAACGGTAACGGGATGTTACAATTCTCCCCTCCTTAAAGAAATTTCATCCTCGAAATTCTTATCTTTTTGATCAAACAGGTAGGGGTATGTTTTCATCATATGCTCTACCATTTCCCATTTGGCACTATCACTCTTCACTTGACTATGATTAATGGAATCAGTCGATTTTCCAGTTACTTATTCAGATATCACACAATCTTGTCTGTCTCCTCAATATATTTAAGATAATTCAAAATTTTCACTTCTAGTTCCATATTACATCTAGGCCAGTTCATATCACTATTTCTTATCACACTCACATATCATACTTAATGCATTTAAAACCTCTTTGTTGGTGTTACAAACTCATGTTAATGGTCCTTCTCTTACAAAATTTTCATATGAACAATTTTATGTCGGGCTTAACACCCTTTTCCTAACCTGAGCACACCTTAGTAAGGTGATACTCTCAGAAGCAAATCATCTCTTTAGTGTTAATACACTTAACTCATGTGTCTATCTCATTTTATTCCAAATCTTTGGTGTTGCTTTTCCTATTTCATTCATCTTTCTTGAGTCACTTAATTCTAATACACATCAATTTCACTTATCATCAATATCTCCTGCCACTTCTGGCCTTAAACTATTTTTAGGCCTTATTCACCTAAATATAAAGGCGGTCGACTCCTTCGGTCATATAACACCTCATATGAGCTTAGAATGATATCACTGTGATTTTGATTGTTATGCTTCAAGTCAATTAAAACTAAGCGTTGGCCTCATATTTTTATGAACTCCAAAACATAAACTTTAAGCATATCTCCAACAATTAAGACTGTTGGCAACAATTACATGTGATCACTTGTTTTTTTACATCCATAGCCATCGACATTATTTCATCGTATTCCTACCAGGATGTATAGCATAGGCTATTATTTGTGCTATCTCTGACAATCTTTTACGCAATCGTCTTTATTATGCACACAGACTTCATATTATATTCACAAGGCACTCTTCTCCCGTTCACACTCAAAATTCAAATTCATTACCAACTTTCAATTTCCTCAATAAGATTCATCAACTCTAAATCCCTTATTTGGGCTTTGCCAAATTTGTTCATGCGAAACTGATTTTAAATTCGTTTGCTAATAGTACTTAGATTTGCCCTAAAGTCAACTCAATATTCTATGCTCTTCATTGCACTAGATTTAGTAATCCACAATGTCTAAATTTGTGCTATTCCTTTATTGAATTTTCTAGTCAAGCAACAAATATGTACACTAGTTTTACCAAGATAGTACTTATTTATACAATCATAGTCCTTCAATATTTCTATCCATTGTCTCAATCTCGTATAAAATTCTTTCATCCCAAGTATTACCTCAAGCTTTAATGATCTGAATATAAAATCCAAAATGTTGCACTACACTAATAGTGTCTCCAAGCTCTCAAAGCAATGACTATTTCAACAAATTTCAAATCATGTATCTAACATTTAACTCATGAGACTTTAATTGTCTCTATGCATACAAGATCAATTTGGTATGCTACAACAACGTGTATCTTAATTTCTGATGCGTAACATTGTTGTATATTACAAAATCTACAAATTCGTTACTATTTGCTGTGTTCGATTGCCTTTCAGATACAAATACAGCTACTGGCCGTTAGGCTCAGTCAGAAACAGAAATCACAGAACAAAGTTCTAAGTGCAGAATTCTGAACTTAAAGCTCTTTTAGACTGGCTACTCTGATCACAACACCTTTATCAGAACATGCATTAAATGATATGTATCAAATAACAAAATATGCTTCATATAACTTCACTTTAATGCACAGACAGAATTTCATATGCATTCAAAACCACAGATTTTCTTAAGAAATCAAAATATTCTTTTCAACTCTTTGGATACATTCAAAATATCATCTATGATCATAACCACTAATTGATCCAAACAAAATTGGATCACTTTATTCTTCCATACCATGACACTTTCGGGGGCATTGTTAACTCTAATGAATATTGTCAAAACTCTATGTACCCATCATTAGTTATCGTGATTCCTTAAGTACTTAATTCATCAATAACATAATATTATCTCATATTTTTGTTAATTTCTCAATTGACTTATTTTCTCGAATGATTCTTCCATTTGTACGATTTCCTCTGTTTTCATGTTGACTTATTGCAATGTCGAACCATTCTTACTAGTGTCTCCATTCATTTTAATTTATTCACAAACTTAACTTCCTGTGTTGGCAACATACTCATTAAAACAATTTGTATTCCCAGAACATAGTTTCACATAATATAATGTGGCCTAAGTTCTATTCACATTAGCAAGAGTGTTGCCTCAAATTTAAGAATCCAATCACATAGTTGGATACTTTACCTCAAATAAAATGCATACTCTCTCTCAATAGCATATTTTACATCTTACACTTAAATCTTCGATAGGAATAGAACTCCAATATTTTTCTTTTAATTTATTTCGTTTTCATTCATTCTTAAAAGTAAACCATTTGGTCAACTTAAATTTATTAGGTGAACTTCTTCTGCCAAAGAAGATTTCTTGCTACGATCAACTATATTGATCATCTAATCTTTATCAATCAACTATTCCCATCATTGCTTATCAAACATTCTTAGTACCCCAAAAGGTCAATTTTAGCTATTCATAATCATTACATCTCATCTAGAGATGTATTTAAGACAATTCACTAATTAATAACTTATGCTCAGGATACCTTAATCTCATTTGATTTAGGAAAACATTTATCTTTTTTTTTTTACGCCTGACCTCGGTCGTGGGAACTATGCCACAATCTTGCCCTTCTTCTTTTTTCTCGATTTCATCACACACAATAACATCTTTAACACTCTCAATCTATCCTCGATCAATCACTATAAGCAATTTCATGCATTACTCTAATTCATCGTAGACCTTGAGTTATGGGAACTATGACAAACAATTATTCATATATCATAAATTGCTTCCTATATCATCTCCACACATATAATTCTTATGTGCTCGATTCTCACACTTATCATAGTGATCCCATTATTAAATATGTGCTCACAACATAACAACTTAACTTAACCGTGACGACTTTTACAAATCTCACTATCTTTATCCCTTCTTCCAATTACCAGTATATCGTCATACTTACATATGTTCACTATCAATTCAGAATTATAAATGCATAGTCATCCAAAAATTCCGATCGCAATTCCACCAACATATTCTTATAGTGAGTCATAACTCATATCACATTTATCCGACAATCATTTCAAGTCCAAGTTTGACCCCTCAAAGTCATAGAAAATTTTATTTCTTTCAACTTGGCTTGTACACTTTAAATCTCGTCATTCATCTTTATATAATTACTTTCCTTAATCAATTCACGATAATGTATTCACATCTATAACACATTCAGGGATATCTTACCACAGTACAATATCGATATCGTATTCCATAATACATTCACTAATACAAATACATTACATCATTATTTGTCATATCTAACCATATACTATTTTCCCTTTCTAAATATCCGCAAACTTTCATTTTCTCATAGTCAGACAGATCATCATTCTACCCACTACTTCCATCAATTCAAACATTTAACAAATGCTCATGTATGTGACTCATATAAATGCAACTCAGACTAGGGATCAGTTGCTACTACCTGCGATGACATGACTGAAATGCATGTAACTTGACACATATGTCGAAAAATGCCCATATAAGATACTAAATCTAGGCTCTGATACCAAAAATGTAACACCCCACTCTCGCAAGACACGTACCCGACATCCATGGTGATATCCTAGTATATACCCCGCAAGGGTGGCATGCTAAAACGATCATTCAGTCAAAATTCATTACAAAACATTTGTTTTTTTAAAACAAGGTACACGTAAGCGAAAATTACTAATCCAATCGGCCCCATGTCATTTTAAAACATTTCCATTTACAAGTTACAATTACTACAAACATCAGTATTCAACAATAACTTGGGCCTATTTCAGATTCAAAACACTTGAAATCATAAAGTCATTTCATTACCAAATCATTACATATACTTTGTACAATTTTTGCGGAACATAATTCAAAAATAAAATCACTGAAGACATATGCAGTTGCAAACTGATCCCGACCCCTAATCGATATCAAACCTCAGTGGCTATGCTCCATTTAGCCTAGCTGAATAATTCCTCAGAACCTGAAAAGCCACATTGCAATTTTTGATGAGTTTTGCAACTCAATGAGTGAACCATCATTGATGAATTCACCGGATTACGTATACACATCACATATATCACAAATATTCATTCAAAACATATAATTATTCCTAATATTCACATAACATGGCATCTCATATGATCACACAGTTCACGTAGCCAAGTATAGCAACAGTTCATATCAATTTATCACTCACTTCCGCTTTGCAAATCATTTAATGAATTTCAATCTTATATGAATGCTATATGTATGAGACTCACATTCGTTCTTATTGTTGTGACTGAGTGCCTATCACATACTTATACAAATACTGGCCCATAGGGCTCAGTCAGAACGAAATCACGGAGCATAGCTCTACGTGCACACACATATATCAAGGAGCAAAGCTCAACGTGTAGAACATATATCACGGAGCAAAGCTCTACGTGGAAGTGCTTCATACTGGCTACTCAAGTCACAACGCCTTTATCTGAGCTTGCATTTTATGAAATACATCAAATACGGATTATGCCATATCAGACAATCACATATTATATTCAAGAAGAAACTCATAATCATCGGACCTAAGTCCGACATTCAACATTCATTGAGAATTCACATATGATGTTTAATCAAAAACTCATAATCATCGGACCTAAGTTCGGCATTCAACATTCGTTGAGAATTTACATATCATATAGGATTTCACATCAAATCAAAACACTTCCAATACATGCCCAACTTTCAAACTCCTCGGACTTCAAGTCTAGAATTCAGAAACAAATCACAAGTAGTTCAATACTATTGGAAGTTTAAACAAATCAAATCAAATCAAATCAATCCTAGGAAATCATCTAGGTTGACTAACAGTACGCTCTAATAAGCTATTGCCTGGAAGGGCTGGCAATGTCTGACTGGCATCCAATAAGCTCCTCTATATCTTACAAAACACATTTGCAAAAATCACATTTTTGCACAAATGTCCAAGTGTTCTTTTATGCACATTAATGTAAAGAATGTATGCACAATGCATGTTCAATGACAATTCCGGGGTACTTTATTGCGATCCTTATTAACAATTCATTCAGATATCAAAGCCCTCACTAATGCCATGCAAATTTACAATTGGACCAAAGCAAAACAATGTTAACAATTTCATAACTTCATTGACCACTTCAGATTTTCCTCTAATACACATATGGGTCAACTTTCCACACTAAATATAATAAGGTAAATGACACAATCTGACAAAACGTCCTTCTATAACGTTGGTCTCCAATGTCGTAACTTTCTAATAACACCAAAATCATTCAATTTAGTTTAGTATACGAAAAGATATACTCAAAATAGTTTAGAATGTTCTTAAGCTTCAGCAAAATTTTTACCTCAACTTCCAACCAAAAATGGAAAATCTTAGAGATAGAATTACAACTCTATTTCTTCATACAAGTTGTAGCCCTATGTCCCTAGTTTATGCCAAATCAAAAATCAACCAATTTGGATAACTACTGAGAAAGTTATGGTGAACATACTAAAGTATGTCCGAGCTATAAAGGATGAGACTTGGCCGCAGCGAGAACAAAAAGATGGTCGTGGCGAGCACTCCAAAAACTAAAAAGATTTAGCCGCGGCTAACCAAGGTTGGCCGCGATGAACGTTTATAGAAGACTTGTCTTCCCCACTTTCTAGATTTTTCACTTTCTCACTCTACTATAACTTTTCCGAAACTCGATCTCACATCAATGAACTCCAATAATGTTGGGCCCCGATTCCTTTCCTTTGGTAAATCAATTGTTTAATTTTATTTTGAGGTTTTAGTTTGATCATTTTTTTAATTTGGTTGGAATAAATTGAGGATTTTATTGTGTAGGTTATGATTATTAAATGAAGGGATTTAGTGAAATTAGATTT
>JAOQMQ010000002.1:13832845-13843855 GCA_027563845.1 Erythroxylum subrotundum | reverse complement strand
GTAAAGTGAAGAGCTAACAAGATGGAAGTGTAGTTGCAAGATGGAGCAAGGATTTAAGTGATCAAAGCTCAAGAAAAAGAAGGAGGAGGAAAGCCACGAAGAAGAGAGAAAAAAAATCACCAAACAAAGCTTCCAAGGGAGGGGGTCGTGAATGAGCAAGAGAAGGCTTGGTTAAATGAATACTTAAGAGTTAAGTTAAAGAAATACATGCCCATCTAAATGCCATTTGGCAAACTTCTAGCAAATCATTCTTAATTCATTAATTCCACGCCTAATTTCCCATAAAATCCACTTGTCAACAATTTATATTACCATATGTCCATAATTCAATGCTAAAGGCAATAAATTCTACTACCATTGACCAATTGGTCTATCGCCAGTCATTTTTTCTAGTCCGAGTTTTTACCCCGAAAAATTCCAGAAAAATTCCTAAAATTCTCCAAAATTATAAAATCACTATTGACACTCTCCAATTAATTTTTCAAGATCCATAGCCCATAATTTTCAAACTAAACACACTTATTCCAATTATACCGGGAATATCAATGTATGCATGTACAAACAATTTCATGTGCAACAATGTCATTTATCATATGAGCAATATGCCACATAATGAATAACATAATAAGGTACTGCTAACCTCTCACTGAATACCCATAATTACCATTTTACCCTTCCCGCTAGAACCGGGATGCTACATATAGGCACTCTAACTTGTAAGCCAAGTTACATTCAGAATTCCACTTAAATTGAAATGCCTAAGATCATGCAAAGATCACATCTGTCTTTATCTGATTACATCATGTGGACGAATTGGATGACACCCCCATCCAAATAAAACTTTAACTGATAAGATAGAATCTACAAGATAACATAAAGATAGAGTTTTCATTCAAATGGGAAACTAACATCCTTATCCTCAAAGATCTCTACTATCTTCAGATGTTGAGTTTCACTGTAACTATAGCTCTTAGTTATCGCCACATCATCCAAGATCTCCCCACGATCTTTTTCCGTTGATGATGTAGTGTGATCTTGCTAAAGCCTACATAGCATACTAGCTTGATCTAATGCTTCCAAAAACAAGTCCGCTAATTGTGGTCCATTCATCCAAGCATAGGCCAAGTCCTTAGTCCTTCAAGTCCTTAGCCTGGGTCGAGTCAATCTCCACAAAGTTTGAGATTCTGCTAAAATTCGCACCAAGTTCGATCCCAGTTGCCCATGTTTACCTTAGTATTTTTGCATGCCTCCTTTATGCGTGTAATCTAGCTAACCTCCCTCCTAAGGCGCATCGTAAAGCTGGCTAAGAAGTACTATGAAGTTTAAGGGTCTAACAAACCATCCCTACTAGGTGCATTCGAAGCCCTCGTCGAATTCGTCTGAAGGTAAGCATTCACCTAGTCCTCGAATTACCACAAGGTCGTATCTTTCTCCAATGTAGCTTCCGCGATAGGTTTACCTTTCCACTAAATCAAGAACTCGGTCTGTCGGGTCTTATTGTGTTGACCTATTGTTCGATGATCTAGGATCTTCTCCACTTGATCCTCGAACTGTTTCCTCGTAACTAGTGGAGCTCGCTTCACCTAGTCTTATTTGAATATGATGCATCCTCATAATAAGGCTTGAGAAAACTAACATGAAAAGTAGGGTGTACCTTTAACCGCTTGGGCAACTTCAATCTGTATGCCACGTTCCCCACTTTGTGTAGTACTTCAAATGGTCCATCGTACTTTGGCACCAAACCCGTATGAACTTGCTTAATCGAGATCTTTTTCCAAATCTGTAGGGTTAGTTTCAACAAAACTTTATCTCCCATTTCAAATTATAACGGTCTCTTTTGAAGATCCGCTTGCTTCTTCATCCGTTAAGAAGCTTTTCGAAGACTGTCCCTCGCCTCATCCATCAATTGTTGCTTCTCCATCGCAAACTTATGCACTGCAGGACATTTTCCAACTGTCATTTGTTGAGCAATCCCTAGTGGTGTAAGAGGCTGTTATCCCAACACAATCTCAAAAGGACTTTTCTCTGTAACCAACAATCTATGCAAGTTATAGCAAAATTGTGAGGTATCAAGTAAACTCAACCAATTAGGTTGACTTGCACTTACATAATGTCGTAAGTACTCCTCCAACAAACCGTTGATTCTTTCTGTTTGGCCATCTGTTTATGGGTGATTTGTCGTTGAAAACTTCAAATCGCAACCCATCATATTAAAAAGGGACATCCAGAATCGACCTGTAAATTTGGCATCTCGGTCACTCACAATATCCGCTGGAACTTTGAAATACTTGACCACGTTTTTGTAGAACAACTCGGTCGCAACGTCCGAGGAACAAGTTACAAGAGTTGGCATGAAGATCGCATACTTGGAGAATCTGTCAACCACCACCATGATTGACGTCATGTTGTTGACCTTTGGAAATTCACTAATGAAATCCATTGAAATCGACATCCACGGTCTCTCAGGGATAGATAAGCGTTGTAGCAAACCAACTTCCTTCTTTCTTTCCAGCTTATCCAACTGACAAACAAGGCACATCTTGATGTAACATTCCATGTCATTCTCCATCTTCAGCTAAAAGTAGGAATGAGATAGGAGCGCTAGCATCTGTTGCACTCCTAGGTAACCAACCCACTGTGAGTCATGCGTCTTCGTCAATAACTATTTCTGCAATCCAACAAAGCTCAGAACATATACTTGACTACTCTTAGTCATCAAAAGCCCATCATTGTCGAGCCAAAACCTATGTACAACACCTTCATTGACTTGAGAAATAAACTTATAGTATATGGTGTCTAATGGAGCTGCCACCTTAATTTGTTTCAACAGATTGGACTCCACCCTCGTGACTGAATAAAGGGTCGCAAATACCTCCTTCCTACTTAAGGCATCTACCACATTGTTATGCCTCCCCAATTTATTCTCCCATACAAAGTTATATTCATCAAGAAACTCATGCCATCAGGCATGTTCTGCAGACAACTTCTTTTGGGTCCTGAAAAATGAGTTAGCAACATTATCCGTTCGGACAACGAACCTGGTTCCCAGCAAATATACTCACCATGTCTCAAGGCAATGCATCACCGCAAGCATCTCCTTCTCATGTGTCGAGTAATGCTGCTCCACACCAATGACCCTCCTATACAAGGACTCCACCGATGGCTTTGTCCGAAGCATCCGTATGTACCTCAAATGGAAGATCAAACACGGGAAGCTTCAACATAAGTTCAGTTGACATAGTGGCTTTAAGTTTCTCGAATGCCTCCTCTTTCCCAAATGCCTCCTCATATGCACTCGACTAACACCACTATTGCTTCTTCTTCAGCAATTCTATCAATGGCGCCACTTTCTTAGAGTATCCCACAATGAACCGCTTATAGTAGTTTGCCAGGCTGAGAAAACTCTACAATTCTCGTACTGTCGTAGGAGCCTGTCACTCAACTATTGCTTTCACCTTTCTCATATCCATTGTGACCTGAACTTTGCTCACCACGTGACCCAAGAATCTGATCTCCAACTAGGCAAACTCGCACTTCTCCATCTTCGCGTAGAGCTTGTGCTGCCTTAGTCTTTCGAACACCTGCCTCAAGTGTTTCACATGTTCGGCCATATTAATGCTATACACCACGATGTCATCTAAGTAATCCACAACAAACTCATCTAGGAAGTCGTACAGCACATCATTCATAAGGTTACAAAATATAGCACGGGCATTAGTTAACCCAAACGGTATAACTAAAAATTCGTAGGATCCATATCGAGTTATGCACATTGCCTTTTGCTCATCACCCTCAGCTATCCATACTTGCTAATACCCACTCCAAAGATCCAACTTAGTGAACACCTCAGCCCTTGATAACCTATCCATCAATCCTGAACTAAAGGTACCAGATACTTATTTGTTATCATTACCTTATTCAATGCTCGATAGTCCACACACATCCGAAGTGTACTATCTTGTTTCTTCTGAAACAATATCGGGGTGCCGGATGGGGCTTTAGATGGTTAGATGAACCTTGCTTCCAATAACTCACCAAGTTTTTCCCGAAGTTTCGTCAATTCCATCATAGACATCCTATATGGGGCACATGCAGGTGAGATCGCTCTAGGAACCAACTCGATCCTATGGTCTACCTCATGATAAGGGGGAAAAGTTTTTGGCAACTCTTTTAGCATCACCTCCCAAAACTCCCTTAACAAACTTGCGACCACATCAGGGACTTCCACCACATGGTCTTCGTTGATTTCCCACATGGTAGCGAGATAAGTCTCTATGCCTTTCTTCAACCCTTTCTCGATGCTCATGGTCGAAATATGCCTTACCGAAGTTGTTGCATCCGTCGTTCCACCACCAAACCTACAACAATTCACGTAGAAGGAATTTTAATCGTTCATTAACATCATACCTCCCAAACTCGGATATAGTACCACCTTTGCTACTTTGAGAAAATCAACCCCTAATATCATCTCGAAATCCTCCAGTGGTATCATAATGAAGTTCATCTTAGCACGCCAACTTTCAATGCTGACTAGAACGTTGTAAGCAATTCCCGCAACTGCTTGTGCCTTTCCTACAGGGGTTTTAATTTTCATTAGGATCTTGGACACCCTTATGCCCGACTTCCAAACAATCTTTTCCACTAGGAAACTGTGGGTCGCACCGGTATCCACCACTGTGGTCACGTCTTCTTCTCTATCAAAAGGAGCCGACTTACTACTAACCACATTAAGCAAGGCGATCAAATTTAGTGCCATATCTTTCAAAGATTCATTGTCTTCTTCGACAATTAGGGCATTCAAATTCTTCTTTCTTGGGCACCTCTGGCAAAGTGTGGAACGCCGCACAAGTAACAAGAAACTTTGCCCTTCTTTGAGGACGTCTCTCTGTTCTTAAAGTCGCCTTTCTACTTGCCCTTGCACTTGAAATCCCCCTTCTTAGAGTCTTTCTTCTTCTTCCCCCCGGTCTTCTCCTGTTGGGCATGGCCTTTGCCTTTGGAAGAATTTGAGGAGCTCGCCTTAGATTCTTTTTCCATTCAAAAATCTACTAAGGCATCAGCGGCCACTATTGCACCAACTATGTCCTTTACGTTTTGCCTCTGTAACTCCATTTGAGCCCACGGTTGCAACTTGGATAGAAAATTGAAGAGCTTATCCTCGTCTGACATATTCTTAATATCCAGCATTAGAGAACTAAATGATTTGACATAATCTCTTACCGATCTATCCTACTTGAGCTTCTTCAAGGCATCCCCTGTGAGTCAAGAAGTATCCTACTTAAGCAAGACTTCAGCCTTCAATGACCCTCGAAGTGTTTACCTCACACACTCAAAGAAACAATGCTATGAAAGCAATAAGAAAACAAAGGCAATAAGGAAACAAGAGAGATACGGTAAAACCAACTTTTATATACTTTCCCTCAAAAGAATACAAGGAATGCTCTCTCTTACTAAATGAGAAGAGCAAAGCTCGAATAAGCTATATATAGGTACTCTAACTTGGAAGCCAAGTTACATTCAGAATCTCACTTAAACTGAACTGCCTAAGATCGTGCTAAGATCACGTCTATCTCTATCAGATTATATCACATGGACCAATTAGACGATACCTCCATCCAAATAGGACTATAACTGATAAGATAAAATCTATAAGATAACAGAAAGATAGAGTTTACGTTCAAATAGGAAACTAGCATCCTTATCCTCAAAAATCTCTACTATCTTCAAATGTTGAGTTCCACTGCAACTCTAACTCCTAGTTGTCGCCACATCATCCAAGATCTCCCAACGATCTCTATCTGCTGATGATGCAGTGTGATTTTGCCGAAGCTCACATAGCACACTAGCCTAATTCAATGCTTCTCACAACAAGTTCGCTTGTCGTGGTTTATTCATCTGAGCATGGGCCAAGTCCTTAGTCCATCAAGTCTTTAGCCTGGGTTGAGTCAATCTTCACAAAGTCCGAGACTCTATCAAAATTCGCATCAAGTCCGATTCCAGTCGTCCATGTTTGCCTTAGTATTTTCACATGCCTCTCATGCGTGTAATACAGTAACCTTAATCTTAAGGCGCATCGTGAAGGTCACTGAGAAGTGCTTCGAAATTTAAGGGTTTAACACTAGTCCACTTGTTCAATACGGTGCAAGGAACATAGTTTGACATACGTTGGCAGACTATAGTCCAGGGTGTGTATTCACCAAATCAAGTGTTTACAGTGACTTAATTTGTACATATATATATCTGATTGTTTCACACCAAAATATTTACAATCAGTAGAAAACAACATTGGGTACATATCATAAGGGCATGGTAGGTGTTCTGTCTCCTTGTCAATCATGAAAGTGATTTTTTCTCTTAACAAAACCAATAGAATTCCCACCATGAACCGTGTGGCTCTATTATTTTGGTCTCCATCATTATCGTGGCTGATGCTGCCAAAATGACTGAGTGCTACATGTTGATATGGTATGAAACCGATCTGTTTATTCATCTAATACGATGAGATGAACAAAATCACTGAACTTGGCTGCAGTGAACTTGAGGCAGTCTCTAATATTCATAAACGTTAGCCAGTCTCTCATGCAGGGCAAAGAGCATCCATGTCGCTTAGCGGCATATACCTTCCAATGCATGGAACCTACCAAGTGATAGCCAATCCGCTGTCACGCCACATCACTTTGGACATTAAGGCAACGTAAAGAGTTATAGGTCAAGTGAATCATCTTCATGTCCCAACCAATCTCCAACGGTCAAAATCCTTATCCCAAAACCTGATCCACTCTATTCCTCTCCCTCCACACATTTTCCGCCTCTCCCTCCACACATTTTCCTCCGTTGCTGTCCTCCATAGCATAAGCAAGAAAAAGAGATAAAAGACACCCACAAAGAAAACCCGCTAAAGAAAGCAAAACCCGCATAGCCAAATCGCTCCTCTTCTTCTGTTCTTCATTTCTCTTGCATTCCCAAGCTAGACCCCCCTTAAACTATCATTGCCATCATGTCTTGCGCAAATTTAACGATGTGGGTGTCCTCCAAATCTTCTCTTTCTGACACATCTTCACTCTCTTTTTGCTCTTCTCTCAACCCTTTTCAACTTCCTACCCACAGTTCAACTCCCAACAACCCCTCAAGATCCTCTTCTGTGACCCCAATTCAATGTGGTCTCCGTGAACTCCGGAGCCGCATTGATTCAGTGAAGAATACACAGAAGATCACTGAGGCCATGAAGCTTGTTGCTGCTGCAAAAGTGAGGAGAGCTCAAGAAGCTGTTGTCAACGGTAGGCCTTTTTCTGAAACTCTAGTGGAGGTTCTGTACAACATCAATGAACAACTCCAGACTGAGGACATAGATGTTCCTCTTACCAACGTTAGGCCTGTCAAGAAGGTTGCTTTAGTTGTTGTTACTGGTGACAGAGGTCTTTGTGGGGGTTTCAACAATAACATTATTAAGAAAGCTGAAGCCAGAATTGCAGAATTGAAGGCACTTGGACTTGAATACACAGTTATTAGTGTTGGAAAGAAAGGTAACTCTTATTTCATACGTCGGCCTTACATTCCAGTTGATAGATTTCTCGAGGGCAGCAATCTTCCTACGGCCAAAGAGGCTCAGGCCATAGCAGATGATGTCTTTTCACTATTCATTAGTGAAGAGGTCGATAAAGTGGAGCTTTTGTACACCAAATTTGTGTCACTTGTTAAGTCTGATCCTGTTATCCATACGTTGCTTCCACTGTCACCAAAGGGTGAAATATGCGATGTCAATGGGATCTGTGTTGATGCCGCTGAGGATGAATTCTTCAGGTTGACTACAAAAGAAGGGAAGTTAACCGTAGAGAGGGATGTGGTCAGGACACAAACCGCTGATTTCTCACCAATTTTGCAATTTGAGCAAGACCCTGTTCAGATTCTTGATGCCTTGTTGCCTTTGTATTTGAACAGTCAAATTCTAAAGGCATTGCAGGAGTCCCTAGCCAGTGAGCTGGCTAATAGGATGAGTGCTATGAGCAATGCAACTGATAATGCGGTAGAGTTGAAGAAGAATCTTTCCATTGTTTACAACAGGCAGCGTCAGGCAAAGATTACTGGAGAAATATTGGAGATCGTTGCTGGTGCCAATGCCTTAGTTTAGAGAACTTAATATGAATGTTTCTGCTCTGATAGATATTCCAAGTTCTGCCCTTGTTCGCTAATACATTCAAATATGCTTTTTAACAATTTTCAAAAGATTCTTTCTCTCAAAGTAATTCTCCAACTGCTTCTAATTTGGTGCAAGGTGAGAAATGCGATGTAGTTCAGAACAGAGAGTACTCTGCTCATATTTGTTATATTAATACTAGTAACAATCAGTTACTCTTTCCTCCAAGGATGTTTTGAGCAAGAATCTTCGCTCCAGGGATTTTGTATGTTATTGTAAGTTCATGTAGATATCTTAGTGAAGTTCTTACCATTCATTTTAAGTTGGTTTACTCAGATGGGACTCTCATGCTTGTCATGTCATCCTATCCTCTAGTGACAGAGTGTACTTATGCATACCTTAGGTTTTAGAAGAATAGCTTCCCTGGAATCCATTGACGACATCTTGATCTATTCTCTAAGAAAGGAGGTATATTATGATCATTTGAGGTTGGTTTTGCATACACTTTGGGATAAGAAGTTTTATGTCAAGTTTTCAAATTTTGAGTTTTAAAAAGACGTAGTAGTGGATTGGCCTACACTTCTTATAACGACAGAGGTCCTCAGCTTCTTGGTTCTAGCATACTATCGTTGATTTGTCCGGGATTTTTTCAAAATTGCATTACCTTTGACTCTTCTGCTTTGGAAGGAAAAGAAGTTTGAATAAACAAATGCTTACGAGGCTAGCTTTAAATAGTTAAAGGATAAGCTAGTGATTGCTCCATCCTTATTTTACATACTTCAAGTTTAAGGTATGTTCTATATAGTGATGCTTCTAAACACGGAATATGTTGTGTTTTGTCACAAGGTAGGAAGGTGATTGCTTATGTATCTAGAAAACTTAAACCTTACGAAGTTAATTATCCTTCTCATGATTTGGAACCTACAGCTATAATTTTTATACTGAATTTTTAGAGATAATATTTATATATTGAATATTTTGAGATCTACACCAATCACAAAAGCCTGAATTATTTGTTTTCTCAAAAGGATTTGAATATTAGGCAGTAATGGCGGATAGAGTTTCTTAAAGATTATAAATTCTCCATTAATTACCACCCAGGAAAAGCAAATGTGGTAACAAATACACTTAGTTGAAAGTCTTTAAGGTTTGTGGCTAGTCTTTAGTTTTTGAGGAGTAGGTTGCGAACAAAGTCTCAAACTTTAGGTTTAGATGTGGAATAAAATGAGAGGGGTTTCTTCTTTACTTTCAATGTTCAACCATTTTTATTTGAACATATTAAGGAAGCACATGTTGATGATGCTAAGTTGAGCAAGTTCAAGGCCAAGATGAGTGAGAATCAAACTTCAGATTTCACAGAGAGTAATAGACTGTTGAAGTTTAGAGGTCAAATTTATGTGCCAAGAGATAATGTGTTTAAAGAATAAGGATTTAGGTGAAGCTCACAATTTTTCTTACACAATCAATCCTAGTAGGACAAAGATTTATCATGAACTAAAGCAATTATATTGGTGGCCTAGTATGAAACGAGACATTACTGAGTATGTCTCTAAATGATTAGTATGTAAGTAAGTAAAAGTCGAGCGCTAGAAACCAGTAGGGTTAATATAGCTATTGTCTATTCCCAAGTGGAAATAGGAGTATGCAACTATGGACTTTGTATCTAAATTGCCACAATCAGCAAGAGGTCATGATGCCATATGGGTTGTAGTCGATAGGTTGACCAAGGTTACTCAATTCCTTAAAGTTAAGATGACTTATCCTATAGACGAGTTGGCTAAGCTTTACATTGATGAGATTGTTTGACACTATAGGGTTCTAGTGAGTATAGTAACTGATATAGATCTAAGATTTACATCTAAATTTTGGAATAGTCTACAAAAAGAAGTAGGTACTAGACTCAACTTTATTACAACCTTCCATTCATAGATTGATGGATAGACGAAGTACACAATTAAGACATGGGAGGATGAGGATATGCTTTAAGCTTTTGTGCTATACTTTGGAGGTAGTTATTATTCTTATCTCAAACTTGTAAAATTTGCATATAATATTGGATATTAGTCTAATATTGGTATGAAGCCATATAAGGCACTCTATGGTAAAAAATATTACACTCCAATTTTTTGGAATGAAGTAGGTGAGAAGTAACTTTTGGGACCTAAGATTGTGGAGAATACAATGGAATATGTTCAGACTATTTAGATTTGGATGAAAGCAGCTCAAAAATAGACAAAAGAGCTAGGCAGATAACTACATGGAGTTAGCATTTTAGGTTGATGACAGGATTTTCTTGAAAGTCTCCCGAGTTAAAAAAGTGGTTCGATTTGGAAAGAAAAGGAAACTAGCTCTGGGATTCATTGGTTTACTTAAGATTTTGGAAAGGATAGATCGAGTGGCATATCAACTTGCTTTGTCTCAGGAGTTTAGCAATATTCATAATATTTTTCATGTTTTAATGCTAAGGAAATATGTTTATGGTTCGGACCATGTTATTACCTACCAACCCTTGCAATTCGAAGAAGATTTAAGCTTTGAAGAAAAGTCGGTTCATATTCTCAACTCTAAAGCTTAGGTTTTTTGCAACAACGCCATTTGAATGTTGAAAGTTTTATAGGAATTTGAAAGTTCACAGAAACTTACTTGGAAGCTCGAAGATGACATACAAACCAATTATCCATATTTATTTAAGGTATAATGTATCTTAAGAATTTGAAGAGGAATTCTTTATAAGGAGGAGAGAATTGCAACATCTTAGATTTCTAGCTCTAAATACTTAACTTGTGGACTTGTTTATTCTCTAACATCTTAGATTTCTAGCTCTAAATACTTAACTTGTGGACTTGTTTATTCTCTAACATCTTAGATTTCTAGCTCTA
>JAOQMQ010000002.1:13793739-13805672 GCA_027563845.1 Erythroxylum subrotundum | reverse complement strand
GCTACCAGTTCCAACGTCCACGAAACTATTGTTATTGGTGTTCCTGTTGCATTATCGGTTTTTATGGTTATAAGAGTTGAGGCACGTCGCTCACGCTCTGTTGTGTAAACTTTTGAGAATATTTAAGAGTGCAGTTGGTGGGTGCTTTCATTGTTTATGTTCTCTATCTTGCCCTCCTCCTGTGCAGGGAGGATCGACAAATCCGTCCATTTGCATAACAACATCGATTCTTGCTCTGATCCTTCTGCCTCTTTTTCTTCAAGTCTTGATCAATTTCATTCTTTAAGTTGGTGGTGGAAGTTATGGTGACAAAGACTAGAGGAGGAGTGAATGAGGGTGCTGCTAGAAATGTCATTCCAAGGAATTTGGCTCTTTTGCTTTGGCTTAGCAGCTTCTTTGTTGGGATGTTCTTCACTAACAGGTAATCTGCCAGCTGGGTTTCCATTGCTTCTGTTCAGTTTTAGCTATTTATGGTTGCATTGACAATGTGATGGATTTAAGTCAATTGGGTATCTTGATTGTTGCAACTCACCCCTTTCCGACATTCTCTCGTCCTTTACTTTTAAATCCATATGTTAACTTGAATATTTCTTTTCCCTCTTCTATCTGAGAAAGAATTTGACTACCGTGAAATTAATATCCACTTCCATATTCTCTATTTTTATTTCCCTTTTTTCGCTTAACTTGGTCCGCCGACACTATCCTAACCTTGACCAGACAAAGCGTAGTGCACGAACTTCTAATTATCGGTTCTAGTTTTGATTAATAAAACTTCTTAAACTTTACTAAAGTCAAATTGTCAGTCGAGGTTCAATCGAAGAGGTCTTTGTTCTTAGGGACGATTTTCTGAATGTCTGCCCATGAAGTTGCGCCTATTTCCTTCGTTCAAACGGTTAAAGAGTATGCAGCATTGTGGGACTGGACTCGGTTTTGCATTGTCTTTTAATTTTTGTTTTAAGATGCTAACTAATTCTGTATGGCTTATTACCTGTACCAATTGTCAGCACGCTCCATCTTTTTTTTCTTTGTCTTGCAATTTCATGAGCTTAACATTTCTGTAGCATTCGTCATGTCCATCATTTTTGTCATTTTCGTATGGAAGTGACCCAGAATTCTGTGTCAGGATGTGGATAGTGCCTGAAGGAAAAGTTTTAGAACCAGAGGGTTGTAAACTTGAACTTGTAAGTGCCTTCTATTCATGGCTTGAAGCACCTCCTCCATCGTGATTTACTTGTTGGAAAAAAGTAGTCTTATTTAAAATTTTGTCAACTTAACTATTCTATTGGAAATTATTAAGTTTCTTGGTATTAAAATTACATGTTTAATCTGGTAAGAAGAAGTCTTCCACTGTTACCTAAAATGTTTGGCGGTAAATATACCTTTCTACTTTCTTATCCCTTGCAGCTACTCTTCTAGTCTTTCTCTTTTCTTTACTGCAAAAGTTACAACTTCTAGTATGATGGCTTTAAAAAGTTAACTTCCCCTAAAAAGTCTTCGTAGTTAGCATTCTCATCATGTAGATTTAGCTTTTCATTTTATCCAATCAACCTTTCTTCTTTTAACCTAATTTTAACCATGTTTGCTCCACAATTCTTTTTTATTTAGACGGCTGTGAAGCAAAAATTCAACAATCTCTGGCAAGTTTCAAAGAGGCAGTATGATTTTCGGTGAGCTCAAATGATTCTTGTTTGGTTGCTTTTGTGACCTGAATGGAAATCATAAGACATTTTGTGAAATGTAGGACTCTAGATGATAAAATTACAAACTTAGAGATGAAATTAGCTGCTGCAAAGGCAGAGCACCAGTCTTTGTTGAATGGTCCTCCTCCATCACGCAATGTGACAAGAAAGTACTTTATGGTTATAGGAATTTATACAGCTTTTAGTAGCCGGAAAAGAAGAGATTCAGTTCGTGCAACTTGGATGCCACAAGGTGAACATGGGTTACAGTTCTTATTTTGTTGTTTCTGTCATTGTACTGTTAGGAATCATAAATTCCTCTTAGGTATTTGCATTATATATATGATGAAGGAATCCTGTTATGCAATCTTGAATAGGTGAGGACAGAAAAAATTTGGAGAAGGAGAAGGGCATAATCATTCGCTTTGTTATAGGTCACAGGTGAGAGCCTGCTTCTTCCACGGTTAGAAAGTTTCGAACATATGCATTTTACAGAAGCAGGACATTCTTCATTTGTCAGTCACTTGTATGCATGATGCTACATTAGGTTTGCAATTGCTTACCTAATGAGGTGCTCCTATTTTACATGATTCTTGTTGGTTGTTAAATGAGAAATCCCAGCATCAGGAAAAAAAAAACAGAATAGAATCCTTCTTGTTAAGCTTTCTTTATATCAATTACAGCGAGTATTGGAAGAAGTGAATATATTTAAAGGGAAAAGTGAATAATTTATGGCGGCCCTCATTTTTCCATTTACACATTCAAATAGGTGCATTCATAGTTTCCAAAGATCTAAACTATTCAGATTACCTTACCAGTCACATCCCTAATTACTCAAGCAACTTGTTTGCCATGGAATGTGCTCTATGTGTTAAAAAATGAGTATTTATTAGATACAACACTTTCTGAAGCACTACAACTGGTGGCGTTCTTGACAAAGCTATTGATGAAGAAGAAATGGTACATGGAGATTTTATGAAGCTGGTAATTTATTTTCTTCTCCTTTGAATCATACTGTTCTAATAGCTGGATAACATTTTAATTTACTTCTAATAGTCATTATCAATTTACAACCTATTAGTATCACAACCTATATGCAGGAACATGCAGAGGGCTACCTGGAATTATCAGCAAAGACAAAGACTTACTTTGCCACAGCAGTTGCTTTGTGGGATGCAGAGTTTTACGTCAAAGTTGATGATGACATTCATGTCAATTTAGGTAAGGAGAAGTTTGATCATCTTGTGATTGTTCAATTCCTAACTTCTTTTACAATTTATACAGGATTGATTTCTGTGATATCTATTCTGAAATCTACACCCAGATGACCATATGCATCAATTGTCACATGGTTAATCTACTACCCAATGTTGCGATAATATGGCAGTTATGATACTCCTTTAATTGGTCATTACAGACTTCTATTGCTATAGTGAGACATGAAAGAGCTAATGGTCACAAGCTTGTGGTGGCCATGATGAATGTTTTATGAGGGATTCATGAAAAATAAGGGTGAAATTCTAAATCATATATCACAATTGATAAAGGATTGAACTTGCAGAACATGAGTGTATTCTTTCTGTTATTTGCATCTGCAGTATTTGTGGTTGTCTAATTAAGTTTATTCTCTTCAATATACCACAGGGATTCTTGCTTCTATCTTATCTGGACACCGCATGAAACCTCGGGTTTATATTGGTTGCATGAAATATGGCCCTGTAGTTGCTAAAAAGTAAGCTCAGAGATCAAGCTTTTGTATTCAGTTTCGTATTTGTAAAATGCATTATCTTACTTGTCCTTGGAACAGAGGAGTGAAATATCATGAACCAGAGCACTGGAAATTTGGTGTGCTGGGCAACAGTTATTTCCGTCATGCAGCTGGCCAAATTTATGCCATATCAAAAGATTTGGCAGCATATATATTTGCGAACCAGTAAGTTGGGAACTCTTCTGTTAAAATGATCTCTGAACCTCCTTTAACTTTCTATCACATGAGCTACATTGTTTAGAACCAGTGAGGTAGTCCACTGGAGAGCTAGAACAACTGGAGTAAAAAGTTCTTATTGCTGTTTCACATGTTTGATACCAAAGATCTGGAGGTTTAGGGACTCATTCTAGTGGTATATAACATCAATATGAAAGTGGGTGATCAGAATCTTCCGTTGCAATATTCTTGTCACAATACTTCTATTTTTCATTCATCTCAGGCATGTGCTGCACAAATATGCAAATGAAGATGTTTCATTGGGATCTTGGTTTATTGGTTTAGATATAAGGCATGTGGATGACAAGAGACTCTGTTGTGGAACGACACCAGGTAGATTGGAATTGCTTCATACTAATTTATATTTTTCCTATGGTATCCATGAAAATCACTTGAGTTGATAGTTGGTCTTAAGCAGAACAACAAGAAACATGCACGGAGTCGAATTTCATAGCTTTGAAGAGAGAGGCTATCAGTGTTGTTGAGATTCCATTTTACTCTTGACAATAAGCTACAAATAAATAGTAACAGACCCTTTAAATTGTTTTGGACTTATGTATCTTAATCACAATTAGGACGTTAATTTATACCTATAAGAAAAAATGTGAAACTGAGCTAGCGTATTAAAGAGAAGACACTGCAACAAAAAGATGGAAGGAAAGAAACCAACAAAAGGTTGGAGGTCTTTTGACATAGCTGTAATTGTTAGCCACAGTACTTGTAAATGCATTACCAACAAAAGGTTAGGGTACCTCACTGTAAAGTGTGGGGACTGTGATGTGCATCCCAGTTCTTCCTGAAATGTCATTGGTAATCTAGATGCCCTTAAACTCCTAGCCTAGAATTCAATAATAACGTAATCTATGAGCACTAAGCACCGCTTTCAAGGTTCTAATAGCTGCTGATTATGTATCATCAGTTCAATGCTGCAAAGCCAATTTATGTTTTCTAATTTTCCTGGTCATATTAAGCTCCGAACTAACTTTTTGTCTGGTGCAAAGTTTAGTCGAAAGCAATGAGACGGAATTTACACCTACCTGAAATTTGTTTCTGCAAAAGAGATGACAAAAAAAATGCGCAGAAGTAACTATCTATTGCTTTTCTTATGAGAGAACTTGACTATCTATTGCTTTTCTTATGAGAGAACTTGTTGCAAAGTTCTGATGTAATTTTCCTCCAGCGGATTGTATGTGGAAGGCTCAAGTGGAGATCAATTGTGCGGCCTCGTTTGATTGGAAATGTGGTGGCATCTGCAATTCTGTCGATAGGATGATGGAGGTTCATAAGCGATGTGGTGAAGACCAAAATGCTATACGGAGTGCAGCTTTGTGAGGCACCGTCCACCTTACTTCAAGCTCAAGAAGGGTAACTTGGGAAAGGTGGTATATATGAGGTCCTTTGAACATACCCGTGTTGATGTAGAAAATGCAATTATTACCTTATAGAATGGTAAACTATAAGTATAGTGAAGAGGGAAAATCGTGGCTACCGGGGCCCGTGTACATTTCGACAAAAGGTGACCAACTTCAGGTAACGATAAAGAAGAATCAAGTGGTCTCTAATAATCATTCTTTGAACAGTTTGGAGAGCTATATTGTTGCTTCTCTGCCATGGACAGTGAGAACATAAATAGGTTGTGTTTTATATTCTTAGGCAGCTTTGGCTGTCTTATACGTAATATAACTGAATGCCCTACATGGAATGGACCTGTTATGTTTTCCTTTTAGTTAATAGCCATGACCTTTTTGTGTTATTTTCTCTTATTAGCATTTCCCTTTTCCCAAGCTACAAATTCCCTGTCTATGTGTTTGAACATGGAGCTCTCAAGGAGCTACTCAACCAAGCTACAAATTCCCTGCATATAGAGAAAGAATGCATTGGTTATTGACTCACGCTTAACTATTGTGGCTACAATGGTCTTAAACGTATATTTGCTCTTTATTTGGTAAATGTCATGCTTGAGCACCCATTAGATCATAGTAGCCTCGTTATTGAGGATTACTCTATCAATTGATGACTTAATCGAATGGGATGGTCGAATAAAGAAATATTTGGCCATCTGATAGACCCTATAGCAAAGCACTTGTAAACCGGAAAGGAAAAAAAGAAGAAGAAGAAAAGCTAACAAGTACCTAAAAATGTTCAATCTTTGCTCCTGTAGCTCATGTGCACCTTTCCAGAAATGTTTGTATTATGACAAAGCGTTTCATTTCAAGCATCTAATGGAAGCATTGATTAACAGCTTTAACAGATTGAATCTCTATTACCTACTAACACCAACTTTCCAGAAAAGTGGTCAACCTTTACAGAATTAAAAAGAAAAAGAACACAATTCATAGCTGCCTTCTAACCTTACCTACCGCAAACACGTCTCTTTAGTGCGTTTGCTGGCCGCTACATGATTATGATCTTTTGGAACCAAAGAGAATGCGTATCCAAACTACATATGTAGGTCAGATAATATCTTAAACACACCACAAAAAGTACAAAAAGAACAAAAATAGAAGAAGAGATAATGCTCCCTTTGGAGTGTAGACTTAAAGTGACTGATGCCATACTAGTGCATTTCTTCTTCAAGTAGATAGATTGTACACCACCGATGGTTTCATGGGAATGCGAAATAGATAATATGAAAGAGAAGATGGTAAAAGCAGCAAATGACCATGCATGTAACTTCATAGAGCTTAGAGAGCTCATAATGTGCATAGCATATATGGCATCCAACAGTAAGCCTTCATCGCCTTAAAATGCACAGAAGCCATACATTGGTGAGGAGAATGAAAGTTATTAATCTAACAGTGAGCCGTGATATTGGCACGGCTCAATCAAACAACACAGTTCTACATGTAGAACACTGCTCTGTGATTGAACCGCACCAACATCTCGTCGTCCTCTGATAGATAGTGAATCCAAGACCTGAAACAAATTTGATATCAAAATACAAGTAAATGGCATAAATAACCGGGGAAACTGGGAAGTAATATAAAGAAAGATGCAAGAGACTGGGAAAATCGAGAAGAGGGCTTTCAAAAGAAAAGAGGCCCCGAGTGACTCCAGCGAGTAGAACTTATGTACATGGAAGGTACCGAAGATGCAGAAAAGAACTTAATGGAGGTGGACATGTAGAAGATGGGATTTTGTTTCTGCTAGTGAAGATGCGTTCTGCGACTGAGGCCATCGTCACTTAATATGTGTGAGAGAGAAGAGAGTGGGCATTCAATTTGCCACCAACCAACAACAAAAAGGAGGTTGGTATATTAAATATAAAGCTTGAAGAAAATTGCAAAAAGCTCTCATTATGTTTTTTTCAGTGATGGTATTTATTAGCTTGAAGAAGGCATCTTTACATTGCCACTAAGATTTGAATTTCTACAAAGCAAAAGCAATAGCGATGCAAAGTCTATTTAAAGACTTTTCTGTTCGTTGATATTCTACGAAAACCAGAATCATAGTACTTCTAACCTGTGTCACCTGTCTGGGGAAAAAAAAAATCGCGTAGTAGATGAAGCATGAGAAGATATTTAACCCAGTCACGCAGAAGTTGCTGAGACTGGTCAGGATCGGTGCACTTGCACAGTACATGTGTGCTGCTTGTTTACGTTACTTTTTTCCTTGGTCGATGTATACGTTACCAAGTATATGAATCATTTGTAACTGTTGAAAGCAATTCCGACTGTCACGCTGCTTATGATTGACTTTATACGAGTACTGTAAATTATCTTAATGTTTTGTTGCCTTAGCATTGTACCTATGGCTTAATATGAAGACCATTATTGGAGAAACGGTGAAGCGGTTCTTCTTTCAGTGCCAGTGAGTTATTGAGTAGCTAGTTATATATTAATTGTAGATGCCCCAATGACGGAACTTAACGATGGATCTATGTTGTGTGCAAATACCCTTAACTTAAACATGCATACATACATACATACAGAGAAAAAGTTGATGTTAAATGAAGCTAACAAGGGTTTAGATGGACGGGGATGGGTCCTTGAATGATGTGATGGTTATCCAACTTACGATTATACACTTGACATGATATTCAATTGGTCTTGTATCATGTATTAAATTTGAGAGGACAAAGTTAGGCAAGATGGTTGCAAAAATAGGAGCAGATAAAATGTGACATTTAAGCAATTTCTAGTCATAGGGTCGCCAATCAGCATTCCCATAAGGTTAGAGATGTTGCCACTGTCAGAACCCATGTTCACGTTCGACAAAGATTTTTAAGCAAGACCCCCTCGGTCCCTTGTCAATACAGAAAAGATATATAACGGACTGCCACTGTTAGATCATATGAAACAACAGCTTTCTTGTGTTCCTTTACTGCAGAGATTAAACTCCATGTCGAGGAGGTTCCAACACTTTTTGCTATCAGGTTTTGTTTATGCTCCTCAAGTAAATGGCATTACTAATGCTAGTGCTTCCGTTCCCCATTGTAATGTTCACATCAAATCGCTAAATGAACCCAAAATTATGTCAGCCACATGAAGTGGAAACTAGGAATTGGAGCCAATCATATATTACACATGACATAGCTTACATGCATTAAGCCATATAATTGACCAAAGAATTTTGAATTTGGAGCCGAGCATTGATCAAGTTTCCATGCACCAAGTTAATGAATTTTACAGAGGAGCAGCGAAAAAAGCAGGCAAGTAAGCCAAAACTCTGCCTCGCAAGTCCAGCAAAAAAGCACCTGAATTCACCTTCCGTCACGATCTGTCATTCTCCCCATGTGAATTAATGTCTTTTATCTTTGCCACTTCCTGTACTTTCTTTTTCATCTAAAAACAAGAACAAACGACACGCATACCTCTACTTTATATTAAAACCTCCACGTGAAAACCCTGCAAATCTTACCAACCTGCAACACATACACTATCAGCATAAACACAGCTTCTTCTCGGCGGCTGGAGAACCCACCCTGGTTTTGATGAGATCATTCCATCCACTCTTCCCTTTTTCACATCTTACTCGTAAACCATAACTAATGTGCTTATACTAAAGATTTACATGAAGCAGAAAATTAGAACCCTCATGTTGATTGTAAATAGAAAAAAGAATGGATAGATGAGGAGCCCCATCATTGTTTACTAGAGTGAATGCAATTATTGGACAATAAGTGACATGCACAGGGATCCCAGTTAGAAAATTAAAACTTGCCATATTTCTGCCAGCACAGTAACATAATAATGCACCTCCTCATAATGTAGAACCTAGATCTTTGTTCCTTAGCCATGAGCAACCATCTTTTCCTGGAGCTTGATGAAGCCTCCCTACTTTGCACTGCTTCAGAGGTTGATGGTGAAGAATAGCACTGACCCATCTTCCAATATGGTGACCCGATTGAAGACTGAAGAGGAGAACTATGGGTAAACAAGAGAAGCCTGCAAGGAGAGAAATGTTTGGTCGATAAAAGAAAGGCAAAGGAAGGAGGGTTATATGGTGTTAAAAGGGTATGGACCACAGACAAATCTTGGTATCTGCTTCTCTCTCACCAGGAAGTGAGACGTAGGAGAAGTCAAATTGTCAACGTCTTCAATGTTTGAGGTTAGAATTGCTAAGTTTCGTTGATTTCTTTTTCATTGATATCTAACTTCCATTTTGAGCCATCATTTAAGTAATTGGTCGGATGCCACCATCAAATTTTAAGAATCTATAACCAAACATTAGGATTTTAATGCTAAGATTTACTATACATATATATATGCTAGCTAGTGACACAATGACTTTAATGGATTCATACTATATATTTTATAACAACGGATTAGATAATTCAAAAAGAAACAAAAAAGGGGCAATGATCTTTAAGTGGTTTGGTTTCGGGCCAGGACTTCTCTTTTTTTTTTTATAAAAAAGAGCCAGGTAATGTATTTCAGTATTTGATAGAAATTCAAGTTTATTTATAATTGTGTTAAAATAGTCCAAATTTAAAACAGATAAAGAGACAAACTTACTATGCGGTATCGTGCTTTATGCAGACATTGGTACCACCGTACGTTTAAAGGGAAATAAACCAGCTTGGGGAATTTCAATTGGAACGAAAGCTTGACCATAATAAGTACATACGCAGATCTAATATCACTTTCCGTAATTTAATAACCAAATTTGATAAGACAAAAATTGCACTCTTCGGTCTTCACAATTATAATTATTACACATATAAATGTGATCTTAAGAGTAAGCAGATCACGTGGCTTTTGTTTTCTTCTTCTTTAAATATGTGGAAGTAAGGTTTCCTTGGGATTTTATATTTGAAACCTAACTTGTAGATTTATGACTACATAGCATATGATTTGAATGAAATCTAAATTATTTATTTTGATTCTAATATTGAAATTCCTATGAAATTATGTAATCAACATTAATTATAATAATGTGCCACAAGTGAATATTAAATTGATGTATTTACAAGCTGCTCGAAGGTAATGGTTCATTTTTCAAATCTACTGAGATTTGAAAAATAATTTACAAATTTGTAAAATTAGTAATATTTTAGTTTACAAGATAAGATTCATACCAAAACAATGATTCAATTTTGCGAGAGGGTTAACAAATTTGTGACGTGGCTTCACACCAACTAATTGCTGAAATTATTATCCCTTTTCTGGAAAAATAAAGACTTGGGGCGCTTGGTTCACAGAGAATAATAGGAATAGGAATATGAATGAATATAACGAGGAACAGGAATGGACATAATCATTATAATTATGATGGTTAGTTAAGATGAAGGAATGATTATTATTACCTTTGATGGTGGTTGGTTTGTTAAAAATTTGTTTTATATTAAATTTTAAATATATTTTATGCACCCTATTTATAATGATAGAATGTTTAAAATCAAGTATATTGGAGTATTTCATTTCCAATATCTCTTGAAGAAAAAATACTCCAGTATTTTCTTGCATCAACATATCACTAGTTACATAATATCCTCAAAATATAGTTTAATAATCGAAAATATTATATAATTCATCAACATAAGCATAATATCCACCATTCCATTACTATAGTAAAATCAAGTAACATAGTTTAATATAATTTACATTCCTCTGATAATGCAAATGATATAACATATATGTCGTATACACTATACCTAAACCAAAAGCCTTTAATTGATGCAAAATAACCAGGTTAACACTACAAACATTGTTTGCATCACAACCACAAAAGACCTGACTAATACAAAATCACCTGGTTAGGCAACATCAATTGCATCATAAGTTCATAATACTTGCAAAAATATTAATATGCTTCCTCGAATGATTCATAGACTAGAAGATGGATAGAGGAATCCAAGTACAAGAGAATTTTTTAAATGACTTGGTAAAGCGAATAAAACCTGAACTTTGGTAAGATCATTACAGAATAACAGAGTAGCCTTACCAACATCCATTTGAGATATGACAATATTAAGAAGCTCACTCATGAGCTCCTGATCTTCTCATCAGTTAAGGAATCAGATTTAGACTCTGCAATCAAAGCATTTGTAACAGCTGCATATTATGAGGCCATTTGTTCGCAAATAGACTCAAACTTAACAATGAAATTGTCTAACCTTGACTCAATAGTATTCTAAAGCGTTGCAGGTCTTTTTTTCTTGTAAGAACTTTCCTTTCTTGGTGACAGGTTTTTTCGCCTTTTTATTCTATGGCTGCTTGAAGGAATAGCCGAGGATCCTTGTATATCAGATACTAAAACAAGTTCATCTTCACTATTCGATGAAGAACACACTGTCATATTCTTTGGTCTATTAACCTTAGCACTTGCTTAAGCTATATCCTCAGCTTTGAGTCCCGTCGCTCTATCTTTACCCCACACCATGTCCAGTTTCCGCAAATATTGGAATTTAAAGTTTCATATTCTAATTGCATTCTTGTGATTCTGTAAAAAAGAATTACAAGAAGAAGAAGATTAAAAACGTAATAACAAGAAAGTGTTATAATTATGAGAAAAGAAAAATACTAAAATAAGAGTTCAATTAACTTTTGAGTTAGATGTCCTTACTAAGCACCATTCATCAAACCATTGTTTCTCACAATTGATCTTATTCTCAAAATCATCCCACTAACAGCCACTTTGCATACACATTTCAAAAATTGGATTGTACTTGTTTCTTAATCATTTAATCTTAGAGTCAATGTGGGGATCGACATCCTTATCAAAATTGGGAATCTTGCTCAACAACATCTTGTGCACTTCAACCATGTAATTATTCGTAAATCCCCCGTCTACTTTCCATAAAGGATCACAAGCTAGTTCTTACAAAA
>JAOQMQ010000002.1:13728396-13745088 GCA_027563845.1 Erythroxylum subrotundum | reverse complement strand
TGTCCAATAATCCCTATAGCCATATGCCAAAAGTTCAATGCCATATGCAATCAATTCTACTACCACTGACCAATTTGTCTGCCGCCCGGTCTTTTTCCTAGTCCGGGTTTTTACCCCGAACAATTTCCAGAAAATCCCTAAAATTCTCCAAAATTGGAAAATCAATAATGACACTCTCCAAATAATTTTTTAAGAGCAATTACCCATAATTCACAAAATTCTCAACCCATTACTGTTATAACCAAATATACCGGGAATGCCATTGTATGCAGGTACAAATATTTCATGTGCAACCAAATCAATTTTCACAATGTAGATATATTCCATAATGCATGAGCATGCAAGCTACAATTTCTATCTATCACAAAACACTCAAATTTACCAATTTACCCTTTGCCTAAGTTCCGGGATGTTACATCACCACTTCTTACTTTCTAGTAAGTACATATGCTTATTGAAGTGTTATTGGTAGGGATGGAAAGAATTGGCCTAGCCTAACTTGAAGTCAATGAATTCAACCCACGTCGACCAAGTTTTGGGTTAATATTAGGCTTTAAAAAAAAGAAGAAAATGAACTTCATGTCGAGCTCATGCTTCAAGGACCAGACTGACTTGAAGGTTGACAGATATATTACTTAATTTTTTTTTTGCTAAAGTAGCAAAATAATGTCATTATATTAATTGATGGTTAAAAAAAACCTAATCTTAAACTCATTTTCTATATTAATTGTTGTAACCCCCTAACTCCTATGCATCACCATCTTCCATTTATTTGCAACTTGCTTGTTTAATGCTTCTCTCTTGACCAATAACCGCTTACCTGCTTACCATAGCACTAAGTATTTTGTTTTTTCTAAGTATTTTGATTAGAAAAAACTTGAATTTATTCATTTTCAAAGATTCTAAAATTTTATTTTGAAGATTAAGAGATTTTTCTTTAAAAATTAAAATAGTGGTCCCTCTTTAAAGAAAAATCACATACGTTGAGATTAATCATGTTATGTCCATACAAGTGGATCCATTATGACATTAAAATAATCAAATTAAGAATAAAAGAAAGTTTACATTAGTTTTTACAAATTGAAATATTTTGAATCTTCCTCTTGAAACTCATAAATTTTCTTCATTCCTTGCTTTAACTTTATAACTCCCTTAATGCTTAGCTTTTCTCCATAATGCCTTTGGGTAAATTGATTCATAATATCGAATAATTTCATTTTACTTTCTTTTAATATCTAAAACTAAAATATTAATAATAAATATATTTTATTATCATTAAAATATAAATTTTTTGAATAATGTTACTTTGTAACAAAAGTGAATTTAATGTATTTAGCGGCAAGACATTTTTAGCATAAAGGGGTATGAGATTAGCTTCTTTCTATAAAGCAGTACAAATAAGAAAATTGGCCGCAAAAGATCAAAATAGTCACCTATTGCTTAACTAGTAGTTAGTGCATCTGTTTCTAGAAATATGATAGCTTTGGATCCATATTGTCCTCGATTTTGGGGGTAATACTGAAAAATATTTTGTTCTTCCTTCCATTCATTGAGTGTTTGGAAACAATCATAGAAAATTTCAAGAGTAATTCTTTTAATTTCGTCCTTTAGTGCTCTTGTAGGTACAACATTGATTCTTTCCATATTCATAGGTTTTCCCGATATTTTCATTATTGAATCTGATGGTTGTTTTTTTAAAGCTTGTTTATAGTGAGGTTTTAGTGTAGGATTTTTGAATTCAGCTACGGCTTTTTCTGCTTCTAAACAGTTTGAATAACTCCGATGAATGATTGAATATTTTCTAACAATATAGATGGAAGCCTTATGTCATTCATCATATATTCCTACCATTGGTCCATTAAAAATAACATAGACTTTAGATTCTCTAAATCTTCTTATTTTCGAGAGATTGGTGGTTCAGATTTGGGTGATGGATGAATAAGTTCAGCTGAAATGTTTGAAGGAGCAGGGGGTAAAAGTGTTTGAGTAATTTGTTGAGGAGTAATTGGTTGGATGGCAGTGATGTTTTGTTTTTCAAGAAGATTAATGGTTGATCTTAGCTGATTAATCTCTTTTGTCACTATCCCTACTTGTTGTTGAAGATCCAATAATTTTGCTTCCTTTTTGGTGAGTGAAACTTTAAGGTTTAGGATTGTTGTTTCCGTTCTCTGATTAAGGTATCTGCAAGACTATTAGCAGAAGATTTTATATGATGTATTTGAAAATTATATTGATTTAATTCTAATTTTCATCTAATTAAACATCCTTGATTATAATTTGTTTTAATATTATATTTAGGAAATCCGCATAAATACTTAGAATCTGTCTGAACATGAATTTTGACAGGTAATAAATCAACCTTCGATTTTCTTAATGTTGTAATACATGCTAATGTTTCCTTTTCGTAGATAGGATATTTCCTTTTAGTGGGATTAAAAGTCCCATTGATATATTTACATAAGAGATAATTCCTTGACTTGGGTGGTTATGCCAGAAGGTAGCCAGCCCATGTATCCATACTTGTATCAATTTGTACTATTAGAGTATCTTCATCAATATAATTATATAATGCTGGTAAGTTCTTGCAAATATTTTTTAATATACGTACCGTTACGATGTCTTCTTCTGTCCATATCCATTGAGTTTTTGTGATACATTTAAGTTGTAACTTTTTTCTTTCTTTAGCCAAATCTTTAAGAAAAAACCCTTAATCAAAGATATAGTTTAGTAATCCAAGGAATTTTTAAACCTCACTTATGTTTTTTAAGGTGTTAGGAAAATGGGGTAATTTTTCAAAGATGTTAGGTTGTAATTTTAAGAATCCATTATGAAATTCTATACCTAAATATTCGATATTTTGTTGTGCTAATTTAATTTTCTTTTTGCTTAAAATTAGTCCTTTATGTTGACATCTAGTGAGAACCTCTTTTACTTTTTTTAAATGACCTTCCCTATCTTTATTTGAAAATATAATAATGTCATCAATATAGGCTAATATAAATTCTTCTAATCCTTCTAAATTATTATCCATAAATCTTTGATAAATACTAGGGGCTTGTTTTAATCTAAAAGGTAATGCATTCCATTGGTAATGTTTTTGTGGTGGACATATAAAGGCTATTAATGATTTGGTTTTTTTTTTGATAAATTAGTAAATTTGATTAATCAAAAGGAAGAGAGTACAAAATAAGAGACTGCCCAAGAAAGCAAGTCTCATGGTTCCAAATAAGGTCCCTAACTTGTAACAACTTCCTCCAACTCTAAGAACTATTATTACTAGGTTTAACACTTCAGAAATATTTATGTCTAAGAATAATAGTATGCACCCACAACACTTCATTATCATTAAACACAAAACCATATTATTTTTCCTAGAAGAACATTATTTCCACGTATATAAATGTTTAATACCTAAACCACCCTCTGTTTTAGGTCTACAGAGATCACTCCATTTAACCTTAGCATGAGAATTTGACACAATACTACCAAACCACAAGAAATTCCTTAATTTAGTCTCAATATCTTTGATAATGGAATAGGTAAGAATGAAATGAATAGACCAATACACTTGAAAAGTAGAGAGAACAGAGATAATCAACTGCAATCTACCAGCATAGGAAAAAGTTCTATGGGTCCATTTATTAACCCTAGCATCAATTTTATCCAACAGATGCATGCAATCTCTCTTAGATAGACGACTTATTAAGAGAGGCAAACCAAGGTAACAAATAGGAAGTTGACCTCTGTGAAGACCAGTTAAAGTTTCCAGCTGATGAGCAAAATGATCCATATCAGTAGATAAAAAGTATTGACTCTTACTAAGATTCATATCCAGCCCAGAAAAATTAGAGAAAGTGTGCAAGCAATCAAAAATAGTTTAGACAAACCCAATATCAGTATGGCAAGACAACAAAAGATCATCAGCAAACAAAAGGTGAGAGAGCTTAAGAGCTATACATCTCCAATGGTATTTAAAAGTGTTACTTTGAGCAATAGAAGCATCCATACTCGTAGAGAAAACCTCCATACAAAGAATGAAGAGATAAGGAGATAACGGATCCCCTTGTCTCAAACCAAACTTACCACGAAAGAATTTTGAAGGATACCCATTGATCAAGATAGAATATGAAGGTGAGGTAATACACTCTTCAATCCACTTAATGTAAATTAAAGCAAACTCTATAGCTAAGAGCACATTAACGAGGAAATCCCAATGAATAGAATCATAGGCTTTTTTCAGATCAATTTTAAAGGCATAACGCTTATGATTATTGGAAAGGTGATCATTCTTAAAGATCTCTTGAGCCAATAGGATATTGTCCCGTATTCAGCGACCCTTGACAAAAGCACATTGATTTGGGCTGATAATGTGAGGGAGTAGGTTTCTAAGCCTATTAGGAATGATTTTCGAAATCACTTTGTAAATCATGTGACAACAAGAAACATGTCTAAAATCATAAACAATGGAAGGATGATCCATCTTAGGGATAAGAGAAATAAAAGTGGAATTGAGCTCTTTAAGAAGCCTCCCATGTCGAAAAAAAATCTTGAATGGTAAGAGTAATATCATTATCAACAATATGCTAAGTTTACTTAAAGAAAAAAACCATTAAAACCATCAGGACCAGGAGCCTTATTAGGGTTAAAGGAGTTAAAAACATCCTTAATCTCTTCAGCCAAGACATCAGTAATGAGATTGTTTCTAAGATCTTCAGGAATAGGAGAAGGAAAAAGAGCAGTCACATACTCTTTAGAGGAAAGTAGATCTTTCTTATTCCCAAGCATACTTTAAAAAAAACCTAGAAACTGTTTTTGGATATCTTCAAAATTAACAAGCCTATGACTAGTACCATCCAGTAAAGAATGAATGTTGTTCCTGTTCCTATATGAAAAAATAGAATTATGAAAGAATTTGGTATTTCTATCACCCTCTTTAAACCACTTAATACGAGAAGATTGTTTATAAAACATCTCTTGGTCCCCTAGAGCCTTAATCAGATTTGTAATAGCCTCGTTTTCTTGAGCAATCAGATGAGGAACATTAGGCATTTACCGCATTTGATCTTGAATATTATTAAGGCAAGCTTGACAGGTTGCAACTCTAATATTCAAATCACCTACTTGATCAGAGTTTAAAGTTTTGAGCGCATTTTTAACTAATTTAAGCTTAGAGACCACACAGAACATTGAGTTTATCCAAACGTAAGATGACCAAGCCTTCTCAACAATCTGAAAGAAATTAGGTTGAGAAACTAAGAAATTGGAAAACCTAAACGGAGAAAATCTTTTTGGCTGACTAGCTAATACCTTAATCACCACAGGGGAATGGTCAGAGATGTTAGGATTTTCAATCACTTCATAAGATCTAGGAAACAAAAACTCCAAGCAGAGTTGACAAGAGCTCTATCTAACTTTCTGGCTACAAAAAGGTCACCTGATTGTTTATTAAACCAAGTGAAACTAGGACCACTAGAGTTTAAATCAAACAAAACACAGTCCTCAACACACTTTCTAAGGTCCTTCATACTAGTAAGAGTAGAAGAACTAATAGGATCAACATCATAAGAATACAAAATAACATTAAAATCCCTAGCAATAACCTACGAATGACTACAAACATTCAACTTGATATTAGACATAGTAGACCAGAGGAATTTCCTATGATTATAATTATTAGAACCATACACGCAAGTAACAAAAAAAGAAGAAGCACTGTTAAGAGGAGTCACCCCTAAATGAATCAGTTGATAAATAGTAACAACAGAAGAACACATGTAACAGTCCGAATTCTAGGCTATCACTAGCCTTGCATTAGAAACCTGAGATAAATTACTATAACTATGCCATCTAGGAAATAAGGAAGAGCAGGCGTTATTCAAACGAGAAAGAGATTTAATCCTAGTTTCAATCAAGCAAACAAAAGACACAAACAACATCTTAAGATAGGACTTCACAGCTAACTATTTTTTGAATTATTAAGACCCCTAATATTCCAAAAAACTAAAGACATAAAAATAAAAAGTAACAAAAAGACTACATTAAAGACCTACGACTTAGGTTTTCTCCTAGTTTTTCGACTCTTCCTAATAGTAAACCCCCCCCCCCTCTTCACCATCAAGTTGACTAGGACTTTGTGTGATTGGATTAGTGGGAACCAAATCAAATTTAGGAAAAGTAAGGGAGTTACCCAGTTCACTCACAATAGGAGGATCAGCATCTGTAAGGCACACTTCTGGAACATCTAGATTCTCCTGAACTCCTTTGCCCTTACTTTGATCAGTTGGAACAACAAAAGTTCTGCTATCAAGATTAACATCCTGAGCAATTTGAACTGCCTCCTTAGGAACTTGCTGTGCCTCCTCAGGGACTTGCTCAAGACCAATATCAGTAGGTTGATTAACAATAAGTGGCTGTGGGACCTTCTCTGTCACCAGCTCCTGTTGCATCCCAGTCTCAAAAAGATAACCTGTAGGCCTCCACTCCTGCTTCTGTGTGTGTTGTTCTGGTCTTCATTCATACTCTATCTAAACTTCCGTAAAAGTGAATTGTCCAGCTTCATTATAAGTAACCAACTGAAAACTAGAAGGCCAATTTCTCTACAGATCCACTTCCAAGCACATTCGGCCATACAAAACCCTGGTCATCTTCGTCGTTTGAGTATCCATCAATAGTGGTTTCCCCACTGAACTGGCAATTCTTCCTAACCCTTCATTATTCCAGTATTCATATGGTATATTACGAGTCCATACTCTACATACCAAATCTCATCCTGCTCACCAGCACCCAAACTCCATCTCCTTAAAAATAAAGTAATCCCTTAGATATGCCAAAGACCTTTCTCCAAAATAGAGTTTAACCCTTCCTCCGAATCAAACTTAAACAGAAATTTATTCGAACATATAATCATTACTTCAGTTGAACCAAAAGCTAGCCAAGCTTTAGATAAAGCTCTTTGAACTACTGAGAATGCAGGCCGCTTACCAATAAAAAAGCCAACCAACGCATTATGGAAACGAGTTGCTCCTTTCCATGCTAGTTCTAGCGGGGGGATAACAAAAATTTGGTCGTCATTTATCTCTAGAGGGTAGTAGGATAAGGCCTTGCATCAGTGGACTCCATCACCATGTCTGAAACAACTGATTTCCAAGTTTTGGGTAACTGAGCTTTCTCAGGAGCTTGTAAGCCAGAGCTTGCAAGCTCATGAAAGTTAAAAGATGGGCACAGGCTCTTTTGAAGGAACTATCAAAGAGGACGTTAACGACCGATTTGTCGCAGGCACCAGGGCAGAAGAAGATACCAAAATCTTCAAAGAGAGGTCTTGATGGTTAAGGTTCGCATTTTGGATGACGTTAGGGTTAAGGGAAGAAGGCGAAAAGGAAGGTCTGGGTAAAGGATTTGGACCCAAAATAGGTGCTAAAGGTAAACGAAAAGGTGAAGATGGTAAAGAAGCCATCAAGAAGGGAGGAAGAAACAACAAACACACTGGCGGCCAAACAAATTAGGGTTTCTCAAATAAAATCTCTCTCATCATTTTCTCGTTTGTAATTTAAGTTCATTTTAATAGTTTGGTATTTTCATGTAGTTGCCAATAAATTGATTTTGCATCTAGTGTAGTGAACCAATGATGTCCCTTTAATCTACTCATAATATAGATTTATATGCATCCACCTATAGTAGCTTTATTTAGATTTTATAATGTAACGATATTAAAGAGAAAAACGTTACTAGATCTGAGTTATTTGAGAGTTGGTTTTTTGGCAAAACTTTCCGGCCCCTCGGTGTAGTGGATCCTTGTTCTTGGGTAATAATATAAGTAGGTTTCTTCTTGGATCTAACAGAGTAGTAAGGCTTCTGTTGGGAGTCCCTGTTAAAACTTGTGTTAAAAAATAAAAAGAGGACACACAAGATACTTACATGCCGATTAGTTTTATCAGATATCTAGCTACTAAGTAACCTCCCTTGATTTATACTATACTGCAGCACAATGTAGGAGACTGGAAAGCGAAGAACGTCAAGTAAAACTGTAAAAGAAACAAACAAGACATTATATTCATAACCTGCAAGGTTATAATTGAGACGATAAATCAAACGATTGAAGCCACTTTACGATTAGAGTTTTAAACATAAGGAAACTTTAAGAAGTGTTTCATTTTTTCATATATATAATTTATTTTATTTATTTAGGGGAGCTTTTCCTTTGGCATATGTTTTTGACCCACTTGATGCTGGAGGATGCTCCAGTCTTGATCTTTTCTGCTCCTACGATTGCCGCTGCTTTGACTTTATTTAGTCCTTTGGCATCTCCACTCTTGTTACTGCTGGTTTCTTTCTTGTTGGCAGCCTCTTCTTCTGCTATTGCACCAAATCCTCCTGGACCCCATTGATCTGCCCAGCTCGGTGCCTCACTTTCCATTCCTTCTTGCTTTGCCAAGTAAATCCCAGAATCCAAGGAGGAAACTGTAGTTGTAACCTTTGGTCCTACAGGGCAAAGATTAATCTTTTAACAACTTCTGCAGTAGTCAAAATTAAAAAGCATGAAATGAGATGGAAGCACAGGTTGGCTAAGTAATGGTTTCAAAGATAGAACTAAAAGAAATGCTTAGTTGTAGCTCAAAGTCCAAACAAGAATTCCTCAACGCTTCAGAAAATGGTAGCAGAGTTTGGTTTATCAAGGTAAGCATGCATCTTATGGAGACAAAGGAAGAGATCTCAATCTACATCATCCTAAACACAAACTTTAAGTTTTACATAATTGAGGAGCAGATTATAATTTTCTAGATCTATTGGAAAACAAAGAGAGAGATGGTACCTCAAGGTGACCGCTTGGCACTTGGATTGAAAAACTTGATTGAGGAGCCAATGGAAAGTAATTGAGGGCTCTTAAGCAAAAGAAAAAGTTGCCTGCAGATGTGCTGTCTTTAACTGCACTATATTCTTTTAAAAAGAGACTTGCCAGCTCACTGGTTTCCTAATTGTGAAGCAAACTTTGGTCAAGCATCCCCCCCTTAATTTTTCAATTCTATTCCCTAACAAAAACATTTAGCAATAATAACTACCCCTACTTTCAACCAAGATTCACAACCTAATATTGTCTCCGCTCTACATGCTCCTCACTTTCGTATTAACTCATAATATGGGTTTCACCAGTGGTAGTATGGTGTCTCGTAAACCCTATAATTCTTTCATGTTACCAAATGTCATATACTTCCATATATGCATGAAGATACACCAAAACATAGAAATCTAGAAATATGCGTAGGGAGTTTCACTTCGGTCAACTGCTCTACTTATGACCCTTGCATTTGGATTACGTACAAAATGAAAAGGAGGTAAGAATATGACACCGCGTTTGCTTCAGAATGTACCCAACTAATCAATAAGCATCACACTGCATATAGGCAGTCAGTATTTCTGAGATATTCTAGTCTAAGAGACTTTTCAGGACAGGGCAAAAGAGTATACCAATTACCAGACTCCTATCAGTATGCAGTGAAATTTGAATATTTAGCCAAAATAACCTTCGCTAACTGATCTCTAAGTAGCCAAAATAACCTTCGCTAACTGAGATTGTCCCAATGTTCGAATGTTGATCTTCACGGCCAGAAAGAGTAGAGTGCAGTTAGAGGAACTAAATGAAATGGGGATTTCATTACCATAGAAATTTGCAGCAGCGCTTCTATTACACAATGCCCTTCATTGATACACTTTTATGCTGCAAACAAGACACGCAACCACTGTATAGAAAAGCTAATCAAAACACATTTGTTAGTCAGCAGTATGAAAGATGATTCAGTAACTGCTTTTTCTTTTTAAAATAATACGTTACTGACAAAGAGCCAGAAATTAACGACCGTTGAAGCCAAAGTGAGAAACAAAAAAAGAAAAAAAGCTAAAGCCAACTCGAATTCCCACATCGTAACATCAACTTAAAATAGAATCATGGGGATTGTATGACTTTATGTCTTAATACATGGGAAACTATGGATTTGAAAGAACATCTGGAAAGAAATAATATCCAACGAGATTGGAGAAAAAACTAGTAAACATGAACTAATTACTTGGAGAAGCAATTACACTGATACCAAAATGGGGCTGCAACATATCTGCAGCCAATCAGCTCACCTTCTAGGCATAAAGAATTTCATAGGCCAAATCAGAGCCCAGTGATTGAATAGCAAAAGATGGGCATGTCTACAATATATTGTATTGGTAAAGACATTGAAATGGAAAAGGAAAGATTTATATCATCAAGCAATCTCCCCAAACATTCCCTTTTGTACATTTTCCTTCTCCACTGGCCTAAAATCCAAATTCTATCACATAGTACGAATCACTTGTTGGATTTCCTTACGGACTTAGATTTCTTGACCTTTCCGGACTTGTCATCCACGGTTGTCCAAGTATAGCCATTTGGGATGGCAAATGGGTCCGATGGAGTAGTAGTAGTAGAAGAATTATAACGTGGTTGCTGCTTGCTAGTGGATTGACTGTTGTTCCGCCTAAGCCATGACGTGGTTGTTGAAAATGAAGACGAAGAAGGTAATGACCAATAATGTCCGTCCGATTTCTGAACATCATCTGACGCTGATCTGCCTCCATTGCCAAAAAGTCTTGGACTTGAGAGTGGCGTGTAGAATTGTTCAGCTGACTGTAGCTCTACGAATTTGGTGAATGTTATCACCACTCTTACTGTGGGGACCACTGGAATTGCAACCTGGCTCCACCACAACCAATCACAATAATTATCGTTAAGCAGTTATCAACAAAAAAAACTATCGTTAAGCACATTGAATAAACTCCATACAAAACGCACAAATATTTGATAGAAATTGAAAGTCAGGATGATCATTGAGTTTTGTCAACGAGTTATGCTTCAAGGCAAAGGGCATAATTATCCATCTCCTGCTTGATAATTTTTGAAACCTCGAATAAATTGGAACCCACACACTCAATGACCGTTGGATCAAGATGACACCATTGTGATGCTGACCATCTGACCGTGATTTCACCAACCACGGCCAGGGACGGACCCTTCTTTTCCACGAGATCCTCTGCATCCGTTGCCCAATTTCAACCCTATTCTATTGATTTTCATCACACATTTAAGAAGGAACAGAGTTCAAGGGAACAAGAGAAGATCTGTTCCCATATCACAGGAAAGAAGACAAATTTGACTGATTTGCTTAGAGTCTTAGATCACTCTACTCTTAACACAAGGAAGTAACACAAATTCACACATATGTCCCACAAGTTGAATACTATTTGTCAATTTTGCCCTTACCTTAACTGGAAAAGTACCCGGCGGGAATTTAGTAGTGAGCAGCTCACGCATCCTCCGTACAGCCTTCACTTTATTGGCCAAAATATCTAGTAACGGCAGTAACTCCTCTGTCTTTAAGGGAAACTGATCCGTTAACCACACTGACGGCCTTAAACTCCTCACGTATTCCTTTTCCTTCGTCAGCGGGGTCGCCGCCGCCATTGTAACCGCTGCCGGCCTTCTTTGTGACGACGACGACGATGATGAAGGGAATATGTCCACGCTCTTTCTCCCTACGGTCACCAACTCCCTCTCCTCTCTCACGAAACTACTGTGCCTCCTCCTGTCGCTATTGAAACCGAAGCTTGGATTCTCAGCGACTAAGAAACCGTCGTCGTCTTCGTCCAGCTCTAGAGGTAAAACTTGCTCGCTTCCAGCGACGTCGCTTTCGCTGTTAGCGACTTTACGCGAGCGGAAGCTGAAAACTACGTTGTGAACTTCATAAACTTTTGCTTTCCATTCACCAACTGATTCAGTCTTCTCTTGTCTTCTCCAGTTCGTCCTGCCTACAAGTTCGGCCTTCGTGACGTCCATTCCCGGTCGATAAACGCTTGTTTGGGAGCAGACTCCAGCAATGTCGGACTCGCTCATCGGAGCTCCGGCATTTTCGAAAGCGTCGAAGATTTTGCGCTCGTCGCGGTTGAGGACGAGTAAAGACCCCGGAGGAACGTTTTGAGATTGATCGCCGTCGCCGAGAAAGAGGAAACTCTGATCAGCCCGCTGGATCTTCAAGCCGTCAAAGCCAGCGAGGGAAGTGTCTGCTCGGAGATTACCGTCGCGCTTCCAGATCTTGTAGGTATCGGACGGAGCGATCTTGCCGACGAAAGGAATAACGGAGCTCTCAAAGTGAAAGGAGATCTCCATGTAAAAGTCTCTCATTCGATGTAGAACAGCAATAACTCGAGGGAGACGGCGGCGCCACTTAGCCCAAGCGGAGCGGTGGTGAAGGCGGAGAAGAATCAAAGAAATTTCAGAGCTCCGGCGGCACAAAGCCTCCTGGAGGGGGTTCCAACCAGCGGAATTCTGGAGGGAGACATCAGCCCCAGCGGCGGCGAGACTGCGTGCAGCAAAAACATCATTGAGGCGGACGGAGAGGTGGAGAGGAGTCTCGCGAAAAGGAACGTCGCGGCGGTCGAGAACGGCGGAGATCTGTTCAGCCAGTCGCTCCTGAGCCAGCGAGTCGGACTCGGTGAGTATGACACAGGGATCGGAGAGGCGGGGGAGGGAAGAGAGGAGCCTGGAGAGAGTGGTGTGGTCGCCAAGAACGACAGCGTAGTGGACGGGGCTGTGGGAGTAGTCTTCGGGTCTGATAGCATGGGACGGCGTCGTATTAGTGAGTGGCGTCGTCGATGAAGACGACGAAGGCTTTGACATATTAAAAAAAAAATGAACTTAATGGGATGATGGTAACGGAGGGAGACGAAGGGAACCGAAATATTAATCTCAAAGAGACAAAGAAAATGATTAGAATGAAGAGATAGTGACTGAGTATTTAGACTCTGAAGTTTGTTTTGACTGGAGAAAGACGCAAGTTGTCTTGGAGGGTAGAATTGTAATAGTGATACGAAGGAGTGTTTTTATTGAGGAATGTGCCGGTACAGACAGAGATGGAGAGACTCGACGCAATCTGGCTCGACTTTTTCAGTTGCTTCCTCTTTTTTATTTTGGCATTTGCATTTATTTATAATACAATCTAATATAATAGATTAAGTTGATACTTTATGTAACAAATATTTTATTAATACCAGTGTTTTATAATTTGAAAGAGGTGGTGATGGGACTGCAGCAAAAGAGCAGAGTAAGCTGTCTGCATAAATCCAGACCAAATCTTAACAGACTTCGCATCCACATTGCCCCACACTTCCCAGACAAGTCTTGCCTCTTTCCACAACTTTTTAACTGTTCCTCATTCTTTCGCTTCTCAATGACAATACTAATAAATTCAATCAAGTTACCGTGACTTAGGCATTTTCCAGTTATTTCATGCTAAGAATACTCCCACAACAAAAATAACCATCATTGGATTGGGCAAAAAGAAAAACATGCCCACCAACCAACGCTTTCCCTTTAAGTTATTTTATGACTTTGGTCGGTATATTTATTGGGATTTGCAATCCATAACTAAACTACCAATAGTATTTTAAAAAAAAAAACTACCAATAGTATTAGTACATTGCTTGTTAACGTGGCATAGAATTTACTCGAACACATTTTTCGCTTTTCTTATAATCAATCACATTATTCACCTAAATCACAACATCTCCAAATCTTTCTTTGAGACCCCACCTCTATCAGGCAATGGTCGTTATGTAACGCGCAACATTAAGTGTTGCTCAGATTCCTGATTGTCAAGCTTCTCTGCACAATAATTTCAGTGCAAGCGTTGCCTTAATTAATACAGGATTCCCTACAACTCGGATACTCGGGTCCCCATCCCCAGAAAGTTGGGCTTCTTAATTCCGATTTTCCCAGCCTTACCCGAGCTCTTTTGTCTAAAACTAGGCTTGATAATTAGACCCAAATTCGAGCCGACTCTGCCCGAACTCAACAAGCCAGGTCTGAATTGACCAAGCCTTGTGCTCAAAATTCTAGACTGAACAAAGCCTCAGGCTAGGCTCAAGCTAGGTCAGGCCCAACCTGAGATCCTATAAGTAATTACAAAATGATGTCGTTTTAGAAATTTTTAAAAAACCATGAGTCCTAACCCGACTTGGCTCATTATCATCCCTATCTAAAATCTCTCTCCCTCTCTCTCTCTCTTACATATACATATATACATTTACAATAAATTTTCAATTTCAACATTACTAGATTATTTATTAACTATATATTTTAAATAATATTTTTAACGAACTAATGATTTTGAAACAACCAACATAATTAATCAAATTGAGTAGTAGTTTTAAGAAATTAAATAGCAACTATATTTTAAAATTAAGACTAAGTCTAACAAAATGTGCATGAATGTCAAAACAATTACACCTCATAAAATACAAGTCAAGCATACTATTAGAAGTAACTAGTTAAAAAAACTAGTATGATATGTACTCATTTTAGGGTCAATCAGTATTGATTGTGTTATTGTGGAATTCCCCATATTTGAGCAACTTTATTAGTAATTTCTTCATTATTCATACACAACATTTAGTACTCTTTAATGTTACTCACAATATTCATCTGATATCAAGTTCCATCCATTTGTTTACATCTAAATTCTCTCCTATTGCTTTCTTGTTATGTTTCATATATAGTAGCACAAAATGCTAGCTTTTAGAGTTTAGCATTATCCCTTAACAGTTTGCAATTAACTAGTTGATTAACAATTTGCTCCCATTGGTTGTAAACGCCATCAACAATATAAGCAAACTTGATTATATTCCACATTGTTGCAATTAAATGGAACTGAAAAAATAAATGATATCTTGTCTCATAACTGTTTGAGCAAAGAACACATTTAGGATATGTGAGAGAAGAACTCTTAACGTTATCTATAATGGCTAACCTATTTCTTAAAGCTAACCATGTTGTAACAACATATCTAGAATTTTTTACATGAAAACAAATTATTCAGTATAAAGCCATCTTAGGAGCATGGTGCATAAAAAGCTTCTTAGCATATTGATTAATGAATTTCTCTGAAGAATGGAGGGACCAAGCAACTCTATCTTCCATATCAACACTCAACTTGTAGCTTGGAAAAACTTTAGATAACCATTCAAAGCCTTTATACTTGATGCTCCATTGTTGATAAGAGATTAATTCACCAACCCTTGCCTTTGACTTCAGCATGTAACTTAGGTGAAATAGGTTAGGATACAAGTATACAACACCCTTATTAGACTAGTTATCAAAGTGTTTCTCCCATGCCAATAACAATTTGAAAGCTAAAGCCATTTTACCTATTAGTTTCAGTATATTTTGCCACTTAAGGTATTGGGATTGCATTTTACTTTCCAAAAGTTTTGTCTTTGAAAATATTTAATATGGACCTATTGAACCCATACATTCTCTCTATCAACCAGTAACTTTGTTTTTTTTGCTACAAGAATCTTGCTAGACAATTGTGTAGAGCTTAACCACAACCCCTTGCTTTCTTATGGAACATATATCCTTCCACTGTACCTTTGCTTCTGATGCTTTGTGTGGATCCTTATTTCATAAGAAATTTCTTGAAATCTTTTCAATATCTTTATCCATTTTATTAGGAAGGATTACATGAGAAATGGAGTAGTTGTACATGTTGCATAGGACTGTCATAATCAACTAAATTCTATATATGTAGCTCAGTTCCCTGCTGTGTCATTTTTTGAGTTTCCTCTCAATTTGTTCAAAGAGGAAACTCAAACCTTAAACCAATAAGTAGGTTTACCATTTCACTAGAATGTTATAGGCAGGGATGGTTAAGCATTCTTTTAACCAACATATGAACCTGTCAAGGAATCCTAACACTTCCATAGCTTCAATTAGAAAATTCCATCTATCTAAATCAAAAACCTTTCTTAAAGTCTATCTTCAATGTACATATCTTTCCATAACACTTTTTCATTTAACCTTTAAATAACTTATGAGCTATCAATATATTTTATCCCACATTCCATCCCTAAATGAACACCCTGTAATTTTGAAATGAAAGATCAAAAAACAAGTTATAGTCTAGATAATAGCATCTTGGATATTAGCTTGTACATTGTGTTATAATAAGAAATTAGCCTGAAGTCTCATATTTTACTTGGATTAGGGGGCTTAAGGCCAAGATATATGTAAGTTAGATTGAAAGCCCTAAGTATTATAACTTTGTAGAAGAATTCTAAGACTGTACTTGAGAATTAATGAGTGATCCAGTGCTAAAAGGCTTTGACCAATTGTTTATTTAGCCCATTATGTCTAAGAGCCTTGTTTGAATTTAGTGCCTTTTGAGCATCATCTACATCTTTTTGATCAAATTCCCTAATTAATAGCTTACTCTATTGTAATTATAGTCTTAAGGAACATTTGTAGAGCCCAAGTTGAGGATTCCTGATGGGAGACCCAATAGGAACTTGTCCTAAAGAACCTTCAACAAGATGGAGCTATGCCCAGGAACGACCAGAATCAAACAAACACACGGAATCACAAGAAACAAAATTGAAAAAATAGAAACAGAACACAAAGATAAAATGGGAGGTTGGAAAAATGTTGGTCGATGAAAAGAACCTTAAGAGAACCTGTCGCTTAGAACCCTAAGAATGTTGGTCAATGGAAAGAACCCTAAGAGAACCTGTCTCTTAGAACCCTAGTAAGAATGTTGGTCAATGAAAAGAACCCTAAGAGAACCTGTCTCTTAGAACTCTAACCTTGGGACGCCACAAAGGAAGACCACTCCTTTGATAAGT
>JAOQMQ010000002.1:13714932-13728296 GCA_027563845.1 Erythroxylum subrotundum | reverse complement strand
ACATCTTGTAATGGATCTTTAGGAACATTAGACTTGAATGTTGGGCCTTTGATATGGGAATTTCGTTCAGCCCCTTTTCTTGCACATTTAGACTTCAAATCTGATCCAATTTCATCTCCTAAGCCTCCTTTTAAAAGCTCATGTCCGTGCAAGTCATGTCCTAGGCTTCCTTGAGGCGGATCACGCCATGTATGCTTCTCTTCTTGTCTTTCACATGGCCATGATTCTCTATCAATTCCTCTTCTTTTATAGTACCTAGTAGATTAATAAAGTATCTCTTAGCTATAGTTTTGATTTCATTTTGGCCCTAATGCTTGTCTCCATTTTCATCTTCTATGTAACTTATTTGCTTTATGTTTCTCTTAATAAAAATAGGTTTGAAGTAGAGGTTAGTGCACCTATCACCCTCCTACAACCATTTCTTCCTACATTTATACTTTAAGGTCGAGTTATGAGCATTTAGAGCTTGGTAGTATCCTTCCTGAGCTAGTTGTTCCTTATGCATATATTCTAAGGATCATGTCCTAGTTTCAATTGAGCATCTACAAGAGCTTCTATAGCCACTCGAATGCCCACCTTATTACTTGATGAAATCCTTCTTTATAAGGCTTTACTATTACTCTTAAGAGCTTGAAGTTTTTGAGTGCACTTGTATTATTCAAATCCTTCAATGTTCATCTGTAATCCCTACTCCACTGCCTCTTAGAATCCACTGCAATTGCTTAAGAAGTTGAAAAAACCTGAATGAAGTTATCCTCACTTGATTTCTTACTTAGTTATGAACCTCAATTAGATAATGGTCATAAATTAATGAGGACCTAAAGTGGTTTTAGATTCCTAAAAGTGTAGCATGAATTTGTGGTTAACAAGATCCCTATCAAACTTTCTTCTTAGTAACCATTTTCCTTGCTATTTATTTGATTAAATGAAATGGTTTTCATGATAGCTCAAGTTTGCTACCTCAATGTTCTGCATAAAAAATTGGAATGGTTTATATAGGCTTATACTGTCTATTCTACTATCTAATTTTGAGTGAAATAATATGCAATCGAAGTCACCAAGTAATAGTTATGACTCATTCATTGTGGAAGCCATTTAGCTTAGATCCTACCATATATCACTTCTTTGTAAACCAATTTTAGTTGTATAAATAAAGATAATGCATACCTTTAGATTGGTTTCTTTATTAGTGGTCCATAGGTGTATAACTTGTGCACTAAATTTATGGAAGTGAATCTCTATAAGTGTTGGGTTGATTGCCACTAGAACACTTCCATTGTAGTGCTCCTTATAATTAGTGTACAACTTCTAAGCTTTATATTTTAACCATATATTTTTCCATCTGCTAGCCTTTATTTTAGTCTCTAAAAGGCCATAGATACATAGCTTTATTGAATTAATATAGTCATTAACAGTTGGTTAATTATTGAGATTTTTCAATCCCTTTTCATTCTAAGAAACAATTGACATTAGGAGTTTTAGGAACAAGGATCCTTTTGGATTTCTTCCTGACAAACCTTATAAGCACTAGGGTGAACTGGTCATCCTTTTCTCCATTGTGTATATTCCCTTGGCATTGATCTTTGTATACAATACCACTAGTTCTAGTATTATGTTTGTGAACTTCTAGAGCTTTAATATCTTTATATATTGCTTTCTCCTCCTAGTCACCCCCTTTACTAGGGGTTTTATAATTACTTCATCTTTAAGACCATCCATATTATTAGCTTTAATCTGCTCTAATTCTTTTTTCACTTACTTTTCATTGGTTTTCCTCCATATTTTCTTTTGGATCTCCCTCCCATAAGGAATCTACTAGTAGGTCTTCATTAAGTTTTTCTCTTAAGTTGAGGTTTCCATTGATATGTTATAAATATTGAAATTTTAGTAAGAGTTCCCATATCATCCAGTGTTTGGAGCTTAAGCACTTCATGTAGAGGTTTATGGATATGAACTTTAATGCAAACCTATCCTATCTTTCCTACCTCTACTATATTCTTGGAAAGGCAAATTGGTCTTCCAATTGTACTAGCCAAATAATTCAGTCCAACTGTACTCCAATACTCTAGTGGGATGTTATGAAAGTTTGCTTATATTAGGACATGCTTAATCTTGCTCCTATCAAGCTCTATGTTAAGCTTCCATGTTTGGAGTATAATAGGTTTACCTTAACAGTGTCATAGTCTAAGCTCTAGTACTTTACTAGTAAGCTACTCCAAGGAGAAGGTAAAGATGAAGAAATCCTCCTAACTTATAAGGACTTTATCTAGACTATAGCTAATCCACTTAGTTTTAGCCCATCTTTTCACCAAGTGCAAATAAGGCCTTTTATTAACAAAGTACCTCAATAGGGAGCTTCTCCACCTATTATCACTTTGTTTTAGAACTTCCAATGATGGACAAACAACATTCAAAGAGTTTCTAAAAAGGAAGTAGGTTAGCTTAAGATTGGAGGATTCATCTTCTACCACCTTCGACCAATTTTTCTTTCCATGTTAAAGGCCTTAGAGGAGTGTTCACCTTCAAATGTTGGAGGAACTAGCTTATTGGGAGATGGAGGAGTTATAGAAGAGATCAGAGGTTTAAGTGGTCTTTCTATGTCATTACAGGTTTCAAAAGAAGGGACAAGAGCTTACATGAACTACATAAGAAAAGCATAGATTGATAACAAGCAGAAATTTGAAATATCATTCTTAAAATAGAAAGGCAGAGGTGGACGAGTTAAATGTAAAGGTTCAATTACCAAAATACATTGGTTACCAATAAGGAGAAAAATGGAGAGGTTATGAGAGTTTGGAGAGGAAAGTATAGTGGAGCAGAAAGGAAGAGTGGGAGCATGAATTCAACTAACCAGGTTGAAGATAATGAGGAAGTGGGTGAGAGCAAAAGATCAAAAGGTAGGGAAATGCTTATGGAAGGTCACGTCGTCATGCAACTTCTAGAATGAGGGAGGAACACTTCTCTCTAGCCATACCATCTTAATACCTTGATAGACATTCTATTCGAGTAATATTAAATACATGTGTTTTACTATATCCATCAACCACTTATTTTGAATTTATTTAACAAATTAACAATTAGCAATATATGGGATATATTTAATCCAATTAAATAACAATGAATTCATATGTTTCACCAACTAGATTGAAATTTTAAAAGAGTATCTTAACCATCACCCAAATCCTTTTTTGTCTCTATATTACAAATTAATTGCTTTCAAGTGTCATGGACCATAAAACTTTAGTTTTGACAAATTTAACTCGACCGAAATCAATAAATCATATATGAATTTACTGAATTTTAGACTAACTTCAAGTTCGAATTACCTGAACCCTTTCTTTAAACAATGCCATTTTGATTTAATTTTCTAAAATGATGTTATTTTAATCTATAAATTTAAAAATTCAAAATAAAAATAATAACATTTTAAAGTGTAAAACTAAAACAATGTCATTTTAGAACGATTCAAATATATTTGAATCATACTTGGAACTGTCTATTAAAGCTTTGGTTGGATTGAAGTAAGGGCATTAGTTGCCTTGGTTTCTCATTGCACTGTGAGCTTCCCAACAACACTACCCATTTCATTTCCCATAAAACTCATGAACTGTTATAAATTAGTTATTTTTTTATATAAATCAACTATTTCCTTTTTCTCATTGATTTAAATCCTAGAAAGGTACTCCAGCTATTGAAATCCAACCGAGATCAAATCACGAATGCAGCGAAAAAACAAACAATTTTACAGATTTTGAGTGGATCTCGATAATTGAATAAAGTACAAAACGAATTAGAAATTGTATCTTATTCGTCTTCCTGTTGAAAAATCTCTAAAACCTTTTCGATTGATCAATTACAAGTTATTCAATTTTTTAGCCTCTGATGGTATCCATAGAGCAATTCTCAAAACTAATTTTGAGAGGAATAAGACAAAGTGCTAGCCTCTAAATGTTCGTCCCTTTTTAAATAAAAAAATCATGAGTTCTTTTAATTAAAATTAAATTTCTTTAATTATAATTAAAATAAAATTTTAATTAATTTAATTTTAATAAAAATCAAATATTTCAAATTTGATCCCAAAGTTTCTCAAACTTTACAATTAAGTCCAACTTAATTAAATTGATTTTTCTCTCACAAATTGCTCTTTGATGTGTGACTCATTAGGTTTCTAATAAATTGGCAATGATTATAAATTACAATTCTAATTCACAATTAGAATTAGATAAATTAAAACTTCTTTTAATTTATCTTTAATTCTCCAATTAAACAATTCATAATCATAAATCATGATTGATGTCTAGCAACATGTCATGATTACCCAAATATTATGAATGTCAAAGTGATTGACTTAACCTGTCCATGCATGGCTATGATGTATAATTTAATCCTTTCGTCATTCAATATTCTAATTGGATAGAGTATGGATATAGTGTCTACTCTTATCATCCAATCATGTTCGTTCTTACTAATTAGTAATTGATTTATAATTGAAATTTGAAAACACCTTTTCAAATGTCAGTTCACTTTGGCCAGAGAATTCCATAAATCATTACTAATCAAGAACAGTAGAATATTCGCTCTAATTACTTTAGAGTGACGAATCCTATATTGACTTACTCAACTATCTCCATATGGTTCATAATGTATCCAATTACTATCGATTGAATTATCGTGTGGGAATTACTGTGTTTTGATGCTATTTATGAATTATTCTAGAACAATTCATAAATAGCATAAAATCACGGTAATTCCCACACGAGATATGTGGTAATCTCAAGTCTAAGGATCAATTATACAACCATCATTATGAGATAATCCATAGACACATAAGTAATATTCCATCTGAAATTCTCATAATTGGGTCAGTTCAGTGACTTATTCTCTAATAATCACCCATATATTAGTTTAAGTATCTCCATACTTTAATTTATGAGATCAATTACTTTCTTCATAAGAAAGAAACATAATGTGTACTAGTTTTACCGTTTCAACAATATCCTATCTTGATGAAACTATAACTAGGAACATTTAGGAATAATTTATAAGTGTAAATTAAATCTTATAATTATGACTTCATCATAATTTCAATTACAAAGTATTTATTCCAAGGATTTACCTTTAGTATTAAAACATAAAATATTAATTAACTTAATACATAAACATAAATAAAGCCTTTTCATTTATTAAAATAATGTCATACAATAATTTGCATCCAATTGATTAACTGCAAGGGCATAAACTAACAATCTCCCACTTTCACTAAAGTCAATACCCTATGAATTTAATACCATATCCATCCATATGTTGATCATGTCTTTTTTGCGACAATGGCTTAATAAGAGGATCTACTAGATTATCTTCAGTGAGAACTCGCTCTAATGTTATATCTTTCCGCTCCACTATCTCCCTAATCAAATGAAACTTCTTGAGTACATGATTGGACCGTTGATAAGACCTGGGTTCCTTTGCTTGCATAATAGCACCATTGTTGTCACAATACAATACTATGGGCTCAACAATGCTAGGAACATTCCAAGTTCAGTGATGAACTTTTTGATCCAAACTGCTTCCTTTGTCGCCTCTAACACTGAAATGTACTTTGCTTCAGTCGTTGAATATGTAATGGTTGGTTGTTTGGAGGTCTTCCAACTTGTTGCACCACCATTTAGAATGAAAATGTACTTTAACTGTGATCTACTTCATCGGGATTTGACTAGAAACTAGCATCTAAATATCCTTGAACTCTCAGTTCATCTCCTCCATAGACCAAGCAAACATCTTTAGTTCTTCTCAAGTATTTTAAGATATTTTTCATAGTCGTCCAATGATCATTACCAGGATTACACTGAAACCTGCTTGTTATGCTCAAAATATAAGAAACATCAGGTCTACTACATAGCATTGCATACATGATTGATCCAATTACCAAAGCATAAGGAATACAATCTATTTTATCTCTCTTCGTTTGTGTCTTTGGACACAAAATCTGTGAGAGAGAAATCCCAAGCGACATGGGTAAGAATCCCCTCTTGGAATTCTCCATACTAAACCTCTTTAGAACTTTATCTATGTACGTGAATTGGGACAATCCAAGTAACCTTTTTGATCTATCTCTATAGATCTTTATTCCCAGAATACAGGCTGCTTCTTCCATATCCTTCATAGAGAAGTTCTTAGATAACCAAATCTTTACAACTGTAGTATAGGTATGTCGTTTCCAATTAGCAATATGTGATCCATATATAGTACTAAGAAAATGATTGCACTTCCACTAACCTTCTTATGGACACATAGTTCATCCACATTTTTGACAAAATCAAACTCTTTGATTTTCTCATCAAAATGGATGTTCCAACTTCGTGACGCTTACTTAAGTCCCTAAATGGACCTTTACAACTTGCATACTTGATTAGGAAATCTCATGGATTCAAAACCTTCAGGTCATGTCATATACACATCCTTTTGCAAATTTCCATTAGGAAATGTTGTTTTGACATCCATATGCCAGATTTCATAATCATGATATGCTATTATGGCTAACAAGATCCTGATGGATTTTAGCATAGCTACTGGCGAAAAGGTTTCATCAAAATCAACCCCTTTGTTTTTATTTATAATCTTTAGCTACTAACCTTGCTTTGTATGTATGTACATTACCATCCATGTCAGTTTTTCTCTTAAAAACTCACTTGCATCGAATAGGTACAATAATAGCAGGTGCATCAACCAAAGTCCATACTTGGTTTGTGTACATGGATTCCATTTCAGATCTCATAGCTTCTTGCCATTTAAAAGAATCAATGTCAGACATCTCTTCTTTAAAATTAGTAGGCTCATCATGTATAAGCAATATATTATCCTTTCCCTGCTCAATATATGGGAGGATGATGTATTCTACTAGTTCGTCATAGACTATGTGTCTCTTGAACTCTCCGTTGTACATTATATGTATCAATTTGAGGTTCTTGTTCCATTTCGATGTGAATTTGTGGCTCTTGAACTTCTCTAAGTTCAACATCACTCCCACAACTTTCTTTGAGAACAAATTCTCCTTCTAAGAATGTAGCATGTGTTGAGACAAACACCTTTTATAATAGCCTAGATCACCCGCTCATAGATATTGTCCGCTTTGGGCCTTGGCCCAGCCAAGCCCTCATAGTTTTGCTTTTCTCGAGGCCTTCCTAGGAGGTCACCCATTCTAGTATTACTCTCACCCAAGCACATTTAACCTCAGAGTTTTGATGGGATCTGGTGCATTAGGCCATGGAAAATGCGTCTATAAAGGAGAGGTATCTGTACCCTTATAAAGCGTACTTCGTTCCCTTCTTCAACTGATGTGGGATCTCACACTTTCCACCCCCTTAAGGCCCAGCCCTCTTTGGGGTCCAGCCTAGCTGTCACAACAATTCGGGTACCGTCTCTGATACCACCTTTCTACCATTGCCAATTTCAAACTCCACGATCTTCTGTTTGCAATCCAAGTTGGCATTATATTTGTCCAAGGTGTCCATCCCCAAAATCACATCTAATCCTCTCATTCTTAATGGCATTAGATCCACCACTAATTGTTCCTCTCCAATATGTATCTCACAGTCTCTATATACTTGGCTAATAATAATACATTAGCCGATTAGAGTACTCACCATCAAAGGAGTATCCAGTGGGCTCAATTCTCTACCATTCACAGTTCTACTCAATGACACAAATGAATGGGTAGAACCCGGATCAATCAAAACAATAACATCTTTATCAAATAATTTAATCATACCAATTATGACTTCTGGAGCTGTCTCTGCATCCTCTCTCGTCATAGCAAACACTTTAGCTGGTACTTGTCTCCTTGGTCTCCCTGGAGGGTTCACTTTCCTGGCCATATCAGAACTTCTACTACCCACTTCCGTTACTATCCTAGGTCCCGTTGTCTCAGCCCTCTTTGAAGCTTGCATCTGACTTCTCTCATGTCTTGGATTCTGAGGGCACTCTCTTGCCATGTGTCCTTTCTCTCCACAATTGAAGCATGCTCCAGTCAGTCGATAACATTCCTCTTTGTGAAACTTTCCGCAGTGTTCACATTTGGGAATGGGCGGCTTATCCCCATCTTCCTTCCTGCTGCCTCCAGCCGTTGAGGCTTGATGTGAGACAATTTTCACTTGTCTAGGCCTACTTGCTCCACTGCTCCTCTCCTCAGACTGTGCAGAAAAAGTCTTGACATTCCTCTCTGGCATAGGAGCACCGCCTCCCCTGTTAGACTGTTCTCTCCCTTTCCTCTTTCTGTTCACTGCATTCTTGATGTTCTCCATATTTTCCACTCTCAATGCTGTTTCAACCAGCTGTTGGCAGTCGCAGAAATTCTGTGCCACCACTTTCTCTCTGATGGTCAAGTGTAGTCCTGCTTTAAACCTTCGGCACCTAGCCGCTTTGCTCATCATTAACTCCGCTGCATATCGGGCCAATTGCGTAAATCGACACTGATATTTGCTCACAGTCATCTCTCTCTGGGTGAGGCTCAAAAACTCTCTCTGCTTTTGCTATATGTACACTTCCGAAAAATACTTCTTCTTATAAACAATCAGGAAGTCCTTCCATGCCAACACCAGTGGCTTCATCTGACTTCCCAGGACACTCTCCCACCAATGCAGAGCATCCCCTTGTAGCAAACTTGCAGTATATTCAACCTTCTCATCATCTTCACAATCCATCTGCTCCAATATTCGTTTCGTCTTTCTCAATCATGTCTCAACTTCCTCGGAATCAGTGGTCCTGTAAAAGTCCACTGCTCTATACTTTCTCAGTTTGTCGAACTGTTTCCCCTTCTTAAATGGAGCCAGAGCAGAAGATTGCGGCATCTGTCCCATTGCCTTGACAAATGCTTGAGTGAAGGTTTGGAACAATCTCGGATCCAAGGTAGGTGCTTGCTCCTGCGGAATAGGCGACTCCCGAGTTTGTGATCGAGAGGGCCCACTACTGTGCCCTACAGAAGCCTCATCATCTCCTAGGCTCTAGACTCATCCGTGCCCTCCTCTCTTGGTGGAGGGTCAGGTGCAATCGATCGTTACAATATTTCTCGCGTCCTTCTACAAGATGACATTTCACTCCTTCAATAGAAACACTAACGACTAGCTGACATTTTATTGTAATCCTATTTCCTACATGTATGCATGATATGCATGTCATTTAAAGCAATTAATCAATTCACAATGCAAACAATTTGTCACATATCACAATAATGCATAGCACAACATGTTCTAAGCCTAGGACTCTTTAAAGCCTAAGCTCTGATACCACAAGATGTTGGGTCCCGTTTCTAAAGCCCAGGATATTGGACCTTGTTCCCCGAGCCCAACTATCTGGAGTCAAAAAGCATGAGCGAGTTTCTTTGTAGGGTTATTTCAATAAACCCTTACTTCCTTTCCATCAATCTTTTTGAATTCAACACTAAAAGCTATCAATTTTTGTGGAAAGTAGAAAAACGTGTTAGGAATCCATTGCTTCATGAATCACTTCATTTGGAGGTCGGATGAAGAAGTTAAGGCCAAAAGGATCCAACATGTTTATGTCCTTAATCATTTTGTACCTGTCTTGGCGCAATTGCCATAACTTTTGCTATAGATGTTGGATTGATGCTGTTTTTAGACTTTTTGAAAGAGGACTTTGAGATCTACAGCTTTTATGAAGAATTTGAAGCGAGATTCTGCCTCTAAAAGGGTCAAAATCGAGATTTACTGTAGCTGTCCCGAGAATGTTTATTTTACGGACATACATGTCCATCTAACGGACATTGTCGAGGTTGGGAGCCTATTTTTGGCCCGAGAAGGTAATGTCCGTTAAACGGACATTGGTGAGCCTGGGGTTCCTTTTTCACTCGAGAAGGTTCGTTTAATGGTCATAATGTTCGTCTAACGGACATTGGTGACCCAAAACTCCTTCCAAAGCCTCTCTAAAGGTTCCTACATCCATTATAACATCATATACACTCATAATCTTCCCAAATTCACTTCTTCTGATGTAATAACACTCCTCAAACAATCAATTACCAATTTGAATGCATTAGACTCCCAAACCTCAACTCAAATGACTCATAGCATACATAAACTCTCATCATTCACCATAGCTGTCATGTTCATACCTTTTATGCAGTGTCATCATTTATAATGCTCATATCTCTCAACTCCGCTACCCAAAATTTACATACTTTATTCCTTTGAAAAGCTAAGAGGATAACCTACAACTTTCAAGAAGACTACTTTGTTTAATATAGCCTAGATTAACCCAGTTTTCCCCCTAAAGTCAGTACACAATTTTTACCCCTATAGAAACTTGAAATATGAATTGAGCAACTACAAGATAAAATAAGCACATCCACAAGGAAACTTCTTCAGTCCTCAATTCATTTCTAGATCAAAATGAAGTTCATACATAGATTTAATTACATATCAACATTACATCAAAGTCTTAACACAAGTTACAAAATACATTGGATGCTCATTGTTCAATATGCTTATAAAGCTATCCAAATGTCTAGCTACTAACTTAGTACAAAAGCTAACTCTCTCGGAATTTGTCCAAATGCCTTGCAAGGATCATTGATCTTCTTGATCTGCACCTGAGGAGTGGGAAAAATAATGGGTTGAGCTACACACCTCAGTGGCTAAGATATTTATAGCCATTGGCGATAAGCCATACAATTAAACATATATGCATCTATTCATGTAAGCATACTCATCTTATCTTGATCCAATAAAGTAAGTTCAACATTCATAACTCATAGTTCAATACTCCATGACATTAAACATATTTGATGAAATTTTTATCATCCAAGCATAACACACAATTTGCATCATAACTTAACATGTCAAAATGCAAATGCACAACCAAATGGCTCGAGGGTTTCGTGAAACAAAACGGAGAAATCGAAGTTTACATCGTGAACGAAACGAGTCCACTTTTCGGATCTTGTGGGCCACAAGCGGGCAGCCGGGAGAAGGCTTTATGTCGACGTGCACGTGACTACGAAACGGTTCTAGTCTTGCCCAAACACAATCAACTTTCATGCTCAATTTAATCATTCACAATCTCATATTCTCATGCTTTTCAAAATGTCATGACTCAATTCAATGGCATAACATGATCATACACAATTCAATTTTTTTTTATCACAATGTTATACATCATAATGCAATTTCCATATCACAACATTTCAAGCAAGTCATTTTAACACACAACACACACACAAGGTATTTTGCCCATTACACAATAACTATAAATAAATTACCCACCTTATAATTCTTGAAAATCCAAACTCAATTTGTACCCTTCCTCTTGCTCTTGGGTAGGTTGTTCTTGATTTCCTAACACAACCAAAATTCTTATTCAATTCCAATTCAAATGGAAATCTCCCAAATTTCCATAATCACAACAAAAATGGAATTAACACAAATCAAGCTCAAACTTAACCTACCTATAGTCCATCTAGGTGAAAAAACCCATAACCTAGCTTAGAAACCCAAAAACCAAATGGGTCTCTCAATCATCTTCTTCCTCCAAGCATTCCCAACACAAAACCCCTTTCTTTATCTAAAACTTCTTCATTCGCAATACAACAACCCCATTTCTTTACTAAAGCAAGAAGAAGAAGATAAACTTACCTTGAAAAGCTTGATTTCTTCTTCTTCCCACGATTTTTCCTCCTTCTTCCCTAGCTTGTTTGATTTTTTTCTTCTCTTCTCTTCTCCCTCACGCTTTTTCTTCTCCTCTTTGGATATTCACGAATTCTCCTCCTTCTCTCTTAATTCAAGCCCTTTTGTTACTCCTTTTCTTCCAATTATGCCCCTCACTTACTTGGCCTTCCCAAAACTACCCCTCTTTCATTTATCACAAGCCTACTAACTACTTAATTTCTAACACTTCCTTCTAATTTCAATTTCTAATCCTTCCCTCAAATTTCTAATTAATGACCCAATTCTAAAAATAATTAATTAAACCAACAAACAATCATAAATAAATAATTAAACAAATAAAAAATAAAAAATATAGAAAAAAACAGGATCCAACACCTTTTGCTCAATAGGATGGTAAAATTGATATCTAAAACTCTCTTTCGAATACCCCACAAATTTGCATTTATCTTATTTAACTTGAAGCTTATCAGATACAGCATGCTTCATATAAGCTTCACATCCTTAAATCTTTAAGTGTGATAATCCAAGTCTTCTACCAGTCCATATCTCATATGGCGTCTTAGCAACTGATTTAGATGGAACTCTATTTAGAAAATATATTGCAGTTTCAATTGCATATCCCCAAACGGATATAGGAAGGATTGCATGAATCATCATGGAACATACCATATCTAATAATGTAAGATTTCTCCTATCAGAAACTCCATTATGCTATGGAGTTGTAGGAAGAGACCATTGTGAGAGAATCCCATTCTCTTTTAAGTAACCAAGAAACTCATGGTCTAAGTATTCACCACCTTAATCTAATGTAAGTGTCTTAATAACTTTTGCTAGTTTGTTTCTCAACCTCTAGTCTAAGTTCTTTGAATTTTTCAAATGATTCAGACTTTTTTTTCATCAAGTACACATAACCAAACCTAGAATGGTGATCTGTGAATGTAATGAAATACGATAATCCACCTCTAGCATTTGTGGACATAGGCCCACATATATCTAAATGTATTAATTTTAGTAACTCACTAGCACGTTGTCCCTTTCCCTTAAAGGGTAGTTTGGTCATCTTTTCCAATAAACAAGATTCACTAGTTTCATATGATTCATAATCAAAAGGATCCAAATATCCTTTTTTATGTAATTTTGTGATTTTATGACCTAACCTAAAATGCCATAAATAAGATGGAGTTTGGTTAATTAATTTTTGTTTATTACTATTTATATTAAGAATTGGCCTTTCAAGATCTAACTCAAACAAACCATTTGTAAGTAATCCAAATCTATATTAAACATAATCTTTATAAAGTGAACAACTGTTATCCTTAATTACAAAGACAAATCCAGCCAAATCCAAATAAGAAATAGAAATGATGTTTCTTGTAATAACAGGAACATAATAACAATTATCAAGTTCTAATACAAAGCCAGAAGGAAAAGTTAAACTACTTCCTACAACTAATGCAGCAACTCTTGCTTCATTGCTAACTTGCAGGTCCACTTCGCCTTTCTGAAGTGAATCATAAGTTAATACAATACTTAATAACGATATACAGATGCATAAGAAGGGGGGGTTGAATTATGATAACTTTTCGTTAACCCTTTTTTTTTAAAAAAATCTTTTTGCTTAAAACAAAACTTGTTCGTTTAAGAACTACTGTAAATCTCGTTTGTAAAAGATTTTCTTAAAACTTG
>JAOQMQ010000002.1:13687709-13699125 GCA_027563845.1 Erythroxylum subrotundum | reverse complement strand
TATAGTAGAAACATAGACTACATAGTGATTGTTCAAACTAATCAAAAAGCAGCATAATCTTCTGAGTTATTCAGGGGCGCCTTGAAATGAAGGGAAACCGAAATCTAATATCTAATGTTGGCCTAGTAATTTGAGTGATTAAGAACCATAAGTACTCTTTGATGAAGAATGCTGTCAGGAATCTCACATCGGACAATTATAATGGCATTCAAGAATTTATAATAATGTGCAAACCTCTTCCTCTTGAGCTAGCTTTTGGGGGTGAATTAGGCACTTTCTAACATGGTATCAGAGTCAGTTTGTCTCGATAGTTTGGGGCGGTGCCCGGTTATGTCCCTTTGCCCAATATGTCCATCAAATGTCCAGTCCTGCTCTGGAATGAGGGGGGTGTCAGGAATCTCACATCGGACAATTATAATGGCATTCAAGAATTTATAATAATGTGCAAAGCTCCTCCTCTTGAGCTAGCTTTTGGGGGTGAGTTAGACACTTTCTAACAAATACTAGTACTAGGTCCAACATAGTAAAAATCACATTGAATTTAGAGATTAAGTTCATATCATTAGCTTGCTAGGTCAGGTTTGCATAATTTAATCATACAAGTATTTCTTTTTTGTTTAATTTTAGAGATAGAGAAATGCAACCACTGCCAAAATTAGCTATACCCGCATTCACCAAATTACCAGTGAGCTTGGAAACTTGATGATTTTAGGAAAATTAGTTCAACGTTTGTGATTAGCCATTACATGGGATGGATGGGATGGGAGGGAAAGGTGAATTATACCAACAAACCTTTTTATTAAACAATGTGAATCTTTGGAGCACCTACTCGGTTATCACGTTGCAAGGTTGGCGGTGTTGCTTTGAAATTTCTTCCTCCTAGTACTCAGCAACAAAGCATTTGACCCATGCATGTTGTGTTTACTTACATTTTGTTAGTTTCCTCATTTCTAGAAGGATATTTGTTTTCAGTTTTCACGAAGACCAGAGCGCTTCTAGATAGAGCATTTATTAATGTATCCAATTCACTTGACCTAACCCCTACTTAAGCACATTTCTACCCTTCATTCTTCCCTTAATCCTATTCCTTCGGGAGCCTTTTATTTTATGTACAACATGAAGATTACAAACCATCATCAGTAAACATCCAAGTCATTTCAGTTCTTCACATTGATCGTAATTTTTTTTTTTTTAAACACCATGACACATAGCTTTACCTGTCATGGGAAGCGGGTGGCTGGCGTGGAGAAAGAGAATCTTGTGTCGGACTAGACAATTGCAAAGTTGCAAACACGTTTCAGAGAGACTTAACCAATAGAAGACAATTCCATTGATTGACCTTATAAAATGCATCCCAATGGCCCCCGATGCCCTCTCATAATTGCCAACACTACCAAATTTCTTGTGCTGCAGTGTACTGATTCGGACAACTCCATATACCATTTGTTTTCTCCTCGACTCCATATCCCGATTACCTATCCACTTTAAAAATGTCGTACTGGGTTTCACCTTTGCTCAACCCCAACAACTCCATCATCAACAACCCTTCTCTTAATTTCTCATGATTTCTATCGCTGCTGCATTTGCATTTTCATTTTTCATACATATACATAGGGAGTCAAAGTTGTTATCTTTCTCTCACCCATGGATTTGAGAGTTAACGGGACCATCTGGGTTAGTCCCATCAAGCCTTACTCTAAAATTTGTCTTCTAGATTTGGGGTCTAGACGACGTGGATTTGGCTTCAACTTAATGTACAATTGCGGTTCTGAGAAGTCTCATAAATGGCAATGCTGTTGTGCGGCTGTCTTCGCTCAAAGAGAGATGACTCCTGTGGACGAAGAGAAGTCCTTCACTCCTGGGGTGGAGCCTTCTCGGACAACAGATAATCTTCAAGAAACGAAGTCCACGATATTCCACAGGGATTTGAGCCTTCTTCCTAGTGAGTTTGTCAAAACCGCAATTATGTAAAACATGTTCTTCTTGACAAACAGCCCAATTGTTAGTATGACTGGAAATTCAATATTATTGTTGACCACAGAATAAGCCTGCCTTAGTTTAAACGGACTGAATAGATGCTGATGTGGTTCAACACTGAATTAGCCTCATATATTAACTGCTATTTGAATTCCACGAGTTGCAGTTGATGGGAAAATGTGGATTAAGTTTTCGTCCCGATGTCTAATGACTGGACTTTCTTGAAATTCTCGTCTGAACGATGAGAATTATTGACACAAATACTTCGTTTCTCAAAGAAGGTAGGAGGCTAGGGAATGCTTTTGATTGAGAAACGCCAACAAATACATAAACGATAAGGTTTTGCTGCAATCACACCTGTGTCATCAAGAAGCTATATATTCAATTATCGTTTTATGCATTAAAAGTAGAAAAGTCTATGTTCATATATTATGATCTTCCAGCACATTGGTTTATTTGATGTTGTAATGAAGACAGGTACTTGTCAACACTTTATGGAAAGAATTTCAAGGCCTGCCACCTAAACCATAGTTCCTGGCAAAAACCATAGCTTCTGGCAGAAGCTTTGTTTCATATATTGAATCTTCCGGGAGTAGTTGTGTCTTTTGCCAACTTTTGAACTATTATTTGTAGTGTAGTAGTAGTGTGTACTTGTAATCTCTATATAATTATAGCCAAGATATTAAGTGGTTTAACTATTGGGGTTGTGTATGGTTGACCTGAAATTATTTGGGATCCTCCTGGCGCATATGTATTCTCTTAATTCTTCTATGCTTCAATCTGTGAATCAACTAATTTTGTATAAATTGCAGAACCATTGTCTGCAACAGATCTTTCTTCTCCTGATAACGGTAGAAAAGTACGGGTTGCTTATCAGGTAATCATTTAAACATTCAGCATCTTCAAATGTCTGATGTCTTTTATGCTATTTTCATAGTCTATGTCTTCATTTTTAGGGGTTACCAGGTGCATACAGTGAGGCTGCAGCTTTAAAAGCATATCCCAAATGTGAAACTGTTCCATGTGATCAGTTTGAAGATGCATTTAAGGTCTGTTTGTCCCTGTTTGTTCATTATTTTTATTGAGCTATTCCACAAGCAAGTGTGATCTCTATCTGAATGTTTCCTGAACAGGCAGTTGAACTCTGGTTGGTCGATAAAGCAGTCCTCCCAATTGAGAATTCATTGGGTGGCAGCATCCACCGTAATTATGACTTACTCCTCCGTCATAGGCTGCACATAGTGGGGGAGGTGCAATTGGCAGTGAACCATTGCCTTTTGGGGTTGCCTGGTGTAAAGAAGAATGAGTTAAAGCGTGTTTCCAGCCACCCTCAGGTTGGCCATTCTTATCTTCCTCAAATCATTTACGGTTCTGTTTCTTTTGATACACGAGTTTTCCTTCTCACAGATATAAATATTCTTCAAATATACCAAAAGAAATTCTATTAATGACAAAACTTTAAGAACAGTCCTTAATAAGGCAAAGCAACAGCTGTTTGGTGAAAAGCTAATTCTGATAAACCGTCAATCAAGTGTATATTTATATGCGCCTAATTTCCAACCTGTGTCTTATATGGTGCCAATATGAAATAAGAGAAAGAGGTTTTAAACTGAATCCTAATATAGGATCCAAAATTTTGTTTCCTTTCTTCAGGATTAGTAATTTAGTTGGTCAGAAAGTCACTTGTATATCTCTTTTCCTCTTGATATATGTTGGCTGCAAACTTCAACTGAAAATAAATTAGTTTGTTTAGTAGTAGTGGAGGTGATTACTTTCAGCTCTAAAATTGTTACATTCTTAACAAAATCCTGACTTGCAGGCACTTGCCCAATGTGAGATGATGTTGAGCAAGTTAGGTGTAGTAAGAGTTAGTGCTGAAGATACTGCTGGTGCTGCTCAGGTAATCATTAGATTCCTCTCGACCCTTTTTCGTTAACCATTGTTGATATAGGTTCTTATTTATATACTCAAGGGTATTGTACTCTACCACAGACGGTAGCTTTAAGTGGTATGAGAGATACTGGAGCTATTGCTAGTGCTCGGGCGGCAGAAATCTATGGGCTTGACATTCTTGCTGATAAAATACAAGTAACGCTGCTCCCTTAGCTTGTCTGTAAATGTATATCATTTCATTCTATTCAAGGAAAAATTATGTTCCATCTGGAACATACTGATGGAAGCTGGTAACAAAAAGTTAAAAGATTGCAAATTCTTTAAGAGGATCTGCTTAACCAATGCCGATCAGTAATAAATTTGATAAGGAAGCAACATGTGTGAGGAGCTGATGGATACTTTCTCTTACTAATAGTTAAAGGGAAGGGATTTGTCCTTAAAGGGCTCATGGAAACTATCTGTAATGAATACAACGCAAGTGAATGTTTTGATGAACTTTATGAAAGTGAAGGAATTTACCATGTAAATGCAGATGAGTGGCACTACAATTTTGGAATTATTGATGATTGGCATAGAAGTTAAACAAGTTTGTGTGCCAAAACATGTCGAAGTACCTCCAATATTTTTGCAAGATAATCTGTAAGTATGAGTAAATAACTAGCTTAAAGTGTCACATTTGAATGAATACAAGAATCCAAGGTACTGAAGTATGTCTAGGCTCTTAAGTTTTTTATTCTTTTCTATTAATCTATCTTCAACGTGGAATTTTTCAATTACATAACTTTTGGTGGATAACTGTCAATGCCTTTTGAACTAAAACTTTTCAAGTGGAAAGTTCTCAACGTCAATCTTCCAATTTGGAAATGACGGTTTATAATTCATGTTAATACTTGCTTGCACATGTACTAAATCACTTGTTTCCAAGTCTGGTGTGCCCTGTATGTAGCAGGCTTCAATTTGAAGTAATAACTGGACCATCACGCTGATGATTAAGATGAGGACAATATCACCTGCTTTCTGATACTTACTGAAAAACCTTTAGTTCATCCTTCAATGTTAATAGTAAAAGTTTTGCTTGAATTTTGTTTACGTAATCAGGATGAGAAGGACAATATTACCCACTTTCTGATACTCGGAAGAGAACCTATAATTCCAGGAACCGACAGACCCTATAAAGTAAGATTACCCTTTTTATTTTCCAATCAATATAAGAACCATCATTTTTACCAAGTTATTGCAACTTTTCTCTACCTAGACAAGCATTGTTTTCTCACTAGAAGAAGGTCCAGGCGTACTGTTCAAAGCGCTGGCAGTGTTTGCGTTGAGGGAAATTAATTTGTCAAAGGTAGCTTTAAATGAAGTGGTCAATTATATTGTTCGACTAATATATCAAATGTTCTAACTGTCTCTTGTTTCACTGAACACTTTCCAGATAGACAGCCGTCCACTGAAAAACCGTCCATTGAGAGTTGTTGATGATTCTAACAAAGGGAGTGCCAAGTAAGCATAGCCTTTGAAGCAGCCTTTGTTAATAGACTATGTAGATCCACTTTGAATATACTTTTAGGTGAATATATATTCAACCATTTGGAAATGGAAAATAAGAATAAATCTACGGTTCCATTGGTAGAAAAAAGTGGCCATTATAACTGGTAAATATTTGTTTAGCAATTAAGAGAATTAAATGAGAGGGAATTGATAATTGTATAAAAGGGAAAAAGGGGAGTAGGCAAAAATGTAATAAGAGAATATTCAGAAAGTCAGCTTTCCTTTTATATAAAAGAATGCCATGTGATAGCATATGGTCCATTGCCTACGGTGTTCACATTTTTTGTTTGCCTTTTAGAACAGCTGAGCTATTCATCAATTTAATCTGGTGCTGCTGTCATTCATGAATGCTTGGCTTAGTTTTGAGCTTTTCCCTTCTAGTCAGACTAGAAAAAAAAGCATGAAATCAAAGATACATTTCTTGTGCTGTGCTGGCGACCATCATTAGTCTGCTCTGATCTTCTTGCTTTATTGATGGTATATGTTTGATGATAGGTACTTCGACTATATTTTTTATGTCGACCTCGAAGCCTCTATGGCGGAGCCTCGTGTGCAATATGCTTTGGGACATTTGCAGGTCAGTATATGTCTGGCAGGCATATTCTGGATGGAGAACACTTTGCTGCCTAAGATCTTATAATCCCCATTTTTGTTTTGATTATGTACATTCCAACTCTATGGCCTCTTAGATAAAACTGCTTCCTTATTTCTTTCTATGTTTTGGCTACTTCATCTTTTGGTTCCTTCTGTGAAGGGATAAATGCAACTTCTGTTTTCTTCAGTGTGCCACAAGGCCGGCGGCCTCTCTAATCAGTGATCCTGTTCTATTTCCCATTAACAGGCAAATATTTGTTGAATGCCCTCTTCAGGGCTGCCTGAGACCCACTTGATACTAGAATATGCTTCAACCATGTTCAGTCCATCCCCCTATAAACCTGCTTGCCTCTGTGTCTCATTCCCAGTTGTATACAGTCATGTCTTTGTTCTCATCTTTCCTTTAGTTTGATAGAAGTTTTTTGCAGGAATTTGCTAGATTTCTCCGTGTCCTGGGCTGTTATCCTATGGAATCTGCTCTTTAGAAACCCGTCGTAATGTCTGACCGTTGATCAGACTAGAACGAGGAGATAATCAATCAAGGCGTTCGAACATATTGTACATAATTATTGTCTTGAATTTGTTAATAAATACCAAAGCTCAGGAAATGTAATGTGATGAGGTCTTAAATAACAATAAAGAAGGCTTTGCTTTTGAATGGATCTCTCTTCGAGTATATGGGTCATTTAGACAGTATTGCTTCTAACTTCTAAAAACTTGTCTGGATCTTATTTGAGGTAGAAACAAATCCTTGTCTTCTGCAATATAACTAACGCGGTGCTTCTCATGCACAAAACTCTATAAATCAACAATGTTACTGCTTATGATTATATAAATTAAATATATTTTATTAATCAAAAATTAATTTAGTTGATTAGTCGTTATATAACAAAATTCTTAATTTATGAAATAAAAATTAAATACATGTGGCTTAACCTAATAATTAAATTTGAGTTGACATTAATTTTGTATATATTCACTAAGAATAAAGAGTTGAATGTTGGAAGTTGGAAGTTGGAAGTTGGAAACAATTGTAGAAGGGACTCAGAGAATAGTTTTTGTATCAAGTAGCATTACTACGTTATGCTAAATGTATTTAGAATATTTATGCTTTGTTTTGCCCCTCTATCTTAGAACTTTTATAAGTAATTTTTTTTAAAGTTATGGTAATTGAGTAAAGACTCCTAAAGTAAGATGGTCATATATTTGTTTACCTAAACAGAATAGTGGTTTAGGTATCACTTCCACTGAAATGTTGAGCAAAACTCTCCGGTAAAAAGACTATAGATTCTAACCACTAACAAAGAAGACTTGTGGGTGAAGTGGATCCACCGGTACTTCTTAAAAAATTTTAGCTTATAGAGCATCAAATTGAAGCCCCTAACCTCTTGGAGCTTGAGGTAAATCCTTCTCACAAGGGATATAGTCCACTAAGCTTGAGGTAAATCCTTCTCACAAGGGATATAGTCCACTAAGTTATTAAGCATATTATAGTAGATGGTCATAATACATATTTCCGGTTTAACAATTGGCACGATTTGGGTCCCCCTACATACGTTAAATTAATTCCAACATCTCAAATATATTATCCTAGTCCATACCAAAGTTAAAGCTCTGATCTATGGCAATTCTTAGTATTGGCCTTCCAATTCCATAAAGGGCTCACACAGGATGCTTGAATACCCTCTTGACTCCAACAAGCAGGACTTGGGAAAAGAAAACATGGGCATGACTAGTGTGGGAAAGGATAATGTGCCTTTCCCATTCCTTCATTTTGTGGTTAGCTACTTAGGGGAGACTTAGGACTAAGTACAACATTAAATTTTCACTTCCTAATTCCCTATGTGCTCTTTGCTCAATATAGCCTAAAAGGATCTAGATCATCTATTTTTTAGATTTTGTCATACCTCGATCATTTAGATACACATTCAATACCTCTTTGGAACTTATTTCCCTGGTGTAAATTGGAAAGACACTCTTTCTTGAGCTTTAAGCATACAGTTCCATAATAAACAAAATCCAAGTTTATTCACAATGGCTTTTGGAGCTTTGGTTTTCTTTATATGGTGTGAAAGAAACATAAGGCTCATCTGTAATGAAGCCACCAATATGGTGGTAATCTTATCAAGCCTAAAAGCCAAAATGAGAATGAATGTCATTGTTTGGAACCTACCTAGTCAAGTGACTCCTAAAATGTATATTAGATGGTGCTTATGAATAGGCTTATCCTCATGGAACTTATTTAGCATATCACTTATATGGAATGTTTAGATTTGCTTCCCTTGTATTGTCTTTATAATTAACAACAACTTTGTAACTAGCAACTGATTCCTTCAATGAATTTTTTACCTTTTAAAACATTTGATGGAACTTAACTATTGCCTCATTTTTCTTAAAGGAATCCAGGAATATAAGAAATTTGGATTATTTAACAAATCAAATAACATAGCTTTAAAACCTTTAAATTACTCGATACTAGTGTTACCTATTTAAAAAGCAACAAAAACCAACCAATAAGAAAGATTTCTTTCTATTCAAGTTTAATTCCAAAACTAGTTGCTAACGAGTTTTTAAATTTAGTTATTGACATATAGCAGGAAAGTTATTATTGCTGTAATTATGAAAACTTGGGAAAGCTTAGATAAGCAAAGAAATCAATAATAATAATAATAATAATTTAAGCTAATTTTCATAGTATCTCACTGAAATATTGGACAACCACATGCCTTAGCTATTTAGTTAGTGCATTAGGGAGGCCTATCAACCTTGATGCTTAGATAATTAAACTTAAAAGAATTAACTACGCGATATTATGCGTTAAGGTGGAGAAAAAATGGAGGATTAGAAAAAAAAATGGAAAAACTAAATAGCACTAAACAAGAACTAAAGTTACTAAAAAAAAATTATCAACTCGCTAGCATATAATTTGACATTAGTAAGGCAAGAGAGGCTTTTAGGAAGGTGCATAATGATTTTTATAAATCTTCTAGCAATAAAGATTTAGAAAATACAGAAAAGCTATTACATCCAAAATTTGGAAACTTATAATAGTCTTATTCTTCAAAATCAAAGAGTATATGGCTTATTGAGAGTGTCAGGAATACCTAGTTTTTTCATAGTGCCGTTATTTGTAAAAGGAACTAAAACAATATCAATATTTTACATGATCAGCAAGGTAAGCACCTTAATGATTATAAGGAACTTGAAATCTAGCTTTCGACGACTTCAAAGATCTTTTAATCTATTAGTAGAGATGTAACTTATCATGAACTGAGATCCTTCTTTTTTATCTCCACCAGACTCTATGCAAGTAGCTCTACTTGATAGGCCTTTTTCTAAATATGATGTATAAAATGCTTTATTTAGTCTTGATCGTTAAAAAGGCCCATAACCTTGATGGCTTCAATGCCCTTTTTCTTTTTTCAAAAGATCTAGATTATAGCTTAAGACATGGTAACCGAAGTGATATTAGAATTCTTCTCAAGGAATAAAATGCTAAGGGATATAAGCAAGACTTATATATACCTAGTTCCCATGGTAATAAATCCAGACATCTTCACAATTTCAGGATTAATTATCTCTTATTGTAATATTATTTATAAACTCATTTCGAAAATGCTTACAAAGAGAGTAGAAGGAACTTTGAGGAACCTAAATAATCCCATCCAAAGTGCTTTTGATTCAAGATCTTTTCAAGAATTATCATAATAAATTGTGAATCAAAAGTTATAACTTAAAAATTGACTTTCATAAGGCTTTTGATTTAATTGAATGGAGGTTTATACTCACTAGCCTAGAGGTGTTTGGCTTTCTTAAACTTGTTACCAAGTGGATCCAACAATGTATTCCCACTACATCATTAGGTGTTCTCATAAATGTAGAGTTAACTAGACTATTCAATAAAGTTAAAGGTTTGAGATAAGGGGACCCCTTGTCCCCATACTTAATTCACTTTTTACATTAAGGCTCTAACTAAACTAATATCCCTCAACATTGGGCTTTGTGGAGGGTTTAAGCATCACAAAAAATTCAAAGAGCTTAAACTATTTAACCTTACATTTGTTGATGATCTATAGTTGCTTTATAAGACTAAGGCTCACTCATTGCAAATTTTGATGCAATCTTTGCAAACATTTAAAGAAATGTATAATCTAAATATTAACCATTCAAATTTGTTTTTTTTTTATTTACAGGGCCTTCAAATTTAGCAAATGAACTAGTTAGAATATTTAGCTGTCAAATTTAATAAGCATCATTCAAATATCTTAAATTATCAATCACCACAAAGAGACCATTATTCAGGGATTGTCAACCTCTATTTGATATAATTAACATGAGAAAGGGCATATGGTATAATAAGTTCCTATCCCATATAAGAACATTGCTACTTATGAAATCAATACTTAATAATGCGTATAATTACTAAAATTTTAGTCTCATTTTACCAATGAAATTAGTTAAAACTATAGAGAAGATTATAAGGAATTTCATTTTTCTAAGGAAAACAAGCAAGAAAAATGAAATTATTCTACGATAAGGAATCCATATGGGTAAGATGGATACATTCTGATTATTTAAAAGCAAATAACTTTTGAAACCTAAAGGAAAAGCCTAAGAGCTCATTGATATTAAAACAATTATTCAGATTGAGGTATTCCATAAGGCAACAATTTAAAGCAATAGTTGATAATGGTAGTGATACTTGGTTTTGGTTCGACAATTGGAATAAATTGGAACCCTTGCACATAGTACCTGAGCAACTTTTAATCAATTACTTATTGCCTGAGGATACAAATGTCAAGGAGGTTATATATGGTGACCAATGATAGTGTAACTCGAGGGGCTTCTTAGCTATTAGGGAAAATCTCCTAAAATATTATCTTATTAAAAACATATCAGACCTCATTATATAACTTAGATATAAGTCGGAAATATTAAAAAAAAAAATAAATCATGTCTAAATTTACTTAAGGAGCACTAATAAAGAGTTAACTAGGTAGAATTAGTCTAGTCAAAATTCAATTTATTCAAAACTTCCTTCATACTATAGTTACAACAATAGCAGCAACAACATCTTAGTAGAAGTTCCACTAAGATGTCAAGTTTGGGAAAAATTCAAAGTATACAACCTTACTCTTAATTGATAGAGAGGTTATTTTTTATAGACCTATAAAGAAAAGAAAAAAGGCAAAAAGGCAAAATGATACGGCAACAACCTAGAATCAATGTCTAGATCACCTCCGTTTCAATGATTGTTCTCAAAACTAAATTCAATCAATCTAACAAGACCCTTCACCCCCAACAGCAAGGAATTGGTAACAAAGAGCGTAAAGATTGTAGGAATTGAATTAACGCCACAAGTTAGAACTTACTTGATAAGTTGAATCAATCCTTAAGGTAAAAC
>JAOQMQ010000002.1:13657814-13669202 GCA_027563845.1 Erythroxylum subrotundum | reverse complement strand
TTATTTATAATTCTTATTAATAATTAATATATTAAATAATTAAATAATATTTATTTAGTTATAAGTAAATTAGATTATAGAATGAACACAAAAAAAATCTTTTTTGTAGTTTTGGTAAATTTTAAAAACTCAAGTAAAATAAAAGAAACCAAAATTTTAAATATTTATAACTTTTCACGTTGCTTATATTGCGCGGAGGCAGGGACAATGTATCTTTGTCCTTTCTTTTTTGGGAGGGACAAAAATATTTGTCCCTGTCAGAAATTCAGGGGCAGCAATCAAATGTGTCACGGAGACAGAATTTTTTTGTCTCGTCTTCTGTCCCCACTAACAAAGATAGGAACCAAACACAACGTTAGTGGCATGAAACTCCACGTAAACGAAACGAAGCTATTGTATTCTTAATTTCTTAAAAGTGCTTTGTGTTAGTTCTCAATAGGTAGCGAAGTGCTGATCACCTTTACTTCTCCCAAGTCGGCCACTTGCCCACACAATTGTTTTGTAATTGAATTCTCTTGGTCCACTAGCAGAATTTGGTCAAATCTGCACTCCTTCAAAAGTGAAGTTACACCAACACTATTAAGGGGACGGTTGGTTGTAAGAGGAATAAGATTAAGATTTATTAAACAATGGTAATAAAAATAAAAATAAATATGGTAAAAATAAAAATGAATATAACTGTTACATAATTTGTTTTGTTAAAAAAGGATAAAAATAAAAATTTGTTAAAATTTTATTTTATATCAAATTTAATATATTTTAATTAATTATATTATTTTATAAAAATAAAAAAAAGGTGAGTGTTACGACACTTCTCTCAAGAGGGTGAGAGTGGTCTATGACGCCTGCAATACATGCATCTCTCTTAAAAATAATTTTCATTCCTCTCGTATTCGAGAAATAAGGAGGAATTTTCATAAATTTAAAAATAAAAATACTGTACACATATAATGATAATATATCACTAACCGATATTTTTCATTATATTTTCCAATCCTATTAATCCTAAGTTGTATAATTTAAAACTAATAGTCTATTTATTTAATGGACTGGTAGTCTGTTTAAAATTTTGAAATTGAATTATGGATATCATGCTTATGTCAACAGATGGGAATGGAGGAAATAGAAAGGAAGTTTACGAAAGGATGCAGATATCCAATCCATAATATGATTTATCCATAGATTTGCTTCCCACCCTGTGACGCCATGGCTTACTAATTACCATGCACCTGGCCGCTTTCCACTCCGTTGTACACCTTTGACCCGCTCAAGCTCCCATCCCATTCCCATCCCGTCTTTATCGCCTTTTTTTTTTTTTTTAAATAACGCCTGTTTTTTAAAAATAACTCTTATAGATAGCATAGCATTAATTATCTAAACGAAATATGGAATAAAATAAAGTATGACCTAACCTAATGCATATTTTCTTCCTCTTTCTGTTTTTATTAGTTAATGACGCAGACTGGTTTTGTCATTATTTAATATTATTTAAGGTTCCCTTCAAATTTCAAATTAAAGAAAACGAAAAATAAAAATTTATTGCTATCTGATATCTAGTCCTTGTCGAGACAGCATGTGTTTCCACACGCTTTGCTTTTGTTTTTTTTTTTTTTCCTTACGGTTTTAATTTAAAAAGTATGGGGGTGCCATCAACAATAACGATAATATTTCAGTGCTGGACACACAGAATTTAAAATTTTAGATCAAAATAAAAAATAAAGAAATAAAAATACAAACAAAAATATACATAAAACATAATTTTAATAAAAATAAAATAAATAATACGATGCGACCAGCGTCAGTGAGTGATGCTCTTATTTTCCTTCCTCCTTAAAAAGTTAAAAAGAAATTTGGTCTTGACTCTTGAGGCTTCAAACAGCTGAATGATCCCAGTCCCAGATCATAAGGAACAGAATAGAAAGATACATGCCCAATGAAAACCACCCACGTAAGCAACGCCCTATATGCTGAATTTGCGTCCAGGTTCAGTGAACCTAGTAAGCCGCGATTTGTTTGGCCTTTATTTAATCTGCTTCTTAATTCACAGAAGCCAAGAGAAAGCATATACAGAGCACAAGCCACCTTCAATTCTCTCGACTCTCAATCCATCTCTTGAGGTTGCACCGTTGATTGAAGAAGAACAAAACGATATTTAGATAATGGCGTTCACTGCCACCTCCTCCTTTTCCACTTCATCCCATTTTTCCCCGTCCCTCTCTTCCTCTGAGCTCAAAGGTACTTTCTTTCTCTCTTTTTTCTGCCCCCTGTCGACTTGTTTTAAATGTTCTACTATTGTCTCGTTTTGTTGTCTTATTTTTGTTTATGTTATTCAGCTCCACATATTGGTTCCTTTCGGATGGTCGAACGGCCGGCTGCGGGCGCCATGAGTCTGTCTCAGAGACAGAGCGCCGTTAAGCCGGTGAATGCGGAGCCTAAACGAAACGATTCTGTTGTCCCTCTAGCCGCTACCATTTCCGCTCCTGGTAAGTTCATTTTTTTATGTTTATGTGTTTTTCGTTTATAGCTTTCAATAAAGTTTGTCTCGTTTTTAAATTGATCTGGGTATTGGAATTGCAGAAGTTGTGGAGAAAACAGAGGTAGAGGACTATGAGCAGTTGGGTAAAGATTTGGAGCAGGCTTCTCCTTTGGAAATCATTGACAAGGCTTTCGAGAAATTTGGCAACGATATTGCCATAGCTTTCAGGTACTTTCCTTCAACATGGATCAATAAGCTAAACCCTGTAGCTAGTTTAATTGAAATTGATCGACTCACTTGCTGATTTGTTTTGGTCTAAAACTATTTCAGAAAGCAAGTTTAAATATTCATTTTGCCTTTTTCCCGAATATTTTTATCGGTCTGATGTTTTGTATAAATGCCTTGCGTGTTGGATCAATGTTGTGGATGTTATGTTCCATTTATATTCTGGAGGAATTTTTGCTGTTTATTAAGTGGCGTGAGTTGAAGGTTTTGAAGTCAATATGCCATTTTATTGATTGGGATGTTCCTTTGTTGAGTGGTAGACACAGTTGTCTACTTATTTATCTTGTTAAAGTAAATTCTTTGCAAATTTCGCCTTATAAATTGTTTTAGGTCATTTCAATTGGAATGAAAAAGAATTAATCAACGAATAACTGCTGAGAAGGAATGAATTCCTTACGATGTTTATTTAGGGGACTTAGTTAGAATGATTAGTTACTGCATGAATAGACATAGAGTGTTACCTTTAATTTGGGCTGTTTAAGATATCTGGTAAAAAAAATGTCAATCTATAACGAGATCGATAATTCACAATAATTTATCTCTATGTGCAGTGGTGCTGAAGATGTTGCACTGATCGAGTATGCGAAGCTGACCGGTCGACCTTTTAGAGTCTTCAGCCTGGACACTGGGAGGTTGAACCCTGAAACTTATCAGTTCTTTGACATGGTGGAGAAGCACTATGGCATCCGCATTGAGTACATGTTTCCTGATGCTGTTGAAGTTCAAGCTTTGGTGAGGAGCAAGGGCCTTTTCTCATTCTATGAAGATGGGCACCAGGAATGCTGCCGTGTAAGGAAAGTGAGGCCATTAAGGAGGGCTCTTAAAGGTTTACGTGCCTGGATCACTGGTCAAAGGAAAGATCAGTCTCCCGGTACTAGGTCCGAAATTCCTGTTGTCCAGGTTGACCCAGTCTTTGAAGGAATGGAAGGTGGGGTTGGCAGCTTGATCAAGTGGAACCCAATGGCTAATGTTGAGGGCCGAGATGTATGGAACTTCGTACATGCCATGAATGTGCCCGTGAATACCTTGCATGCACAAGGCTACATCTCAATTGGCTGCGAGCCTTGCACAAGGCCAGTCCTTCCAGGCCAGCATGAGAGAGAGGGAAGGTGGTGGTGGGAAGATGCCAAGGCTAAGGAATGTGGTCTCCATAAAGGAAATCTGAAACAGGACGGTGTTGCTCAACTTAATGGCAATAGCTCCAGTGCCAAAGGAAGTGCCGCAGGCACAGATATTTTTGAGTCCCAAAATTTGGTCAACTTGAGCAGGGCTGGAATAGAGAATCTGTTGAGATTGGAGAGCCGCAAGGAGCCATGGGTGGTTGTGCTCTATGCTCCATGGTGCCAATTCTGCCAAGCAATGGAAAGTTCCTATGTTGAATTGGCCGATAAGTTGGCCGGAAGTGGAGTGAAGGTTGGCAAATTCCAGGCTGATGGTGATCAGAAGGAGTTTGCAAAGAAGGAATTGCAGCTGGGGAGCTTCCCAACAATACTTTTCTTCCCTAAACATTTATCTACCCCAATCAAGTACCCATCTGAGAAGAGGGATGTAGATTCCTTGATGGCTTTCGTGAATGCTTTCCGGTAACAAAAGTTAGCAGCTTTTCGGAAATAGGAGTTGGAGTTATTTGAATATAGGGAATCAGGGTTAAAATTTTCCATTGGGCAATAATCTTGAAGCTGAAGCACAACTTAATTGTTTGCTTCATCTGGCACTTGTGGCCATGACAACGTGATGTCTATGGTGTTGGGTACATGGTTCCTTTTTTGTTCCCCCTTTTTAGCTTATGTTTTGTCTGTACTTAGTTGTTGAGTTTTAGAGTTGTGCATTGGGTGGGGCAGACTAAGAGATTGTTTGGTACTTGGCAGAAGTTAGTCTTATGAATTTATGAAATAGAACCTTTATTACAAAGATATTCTACTCATTTTTTAGCCATTGTTTGATGGGCAAGAAATTTATGATTATCTTTTGTATGTCTTAGTTCGAGGGTTTGGGAACGAATGAATAAAATAATTGTAAAAAATAGTGTTTGCTTTGGGGTTTTTAATTTCAGGGGAATGGATTTATTCCATTAAATTTGAAAATTTACTAAACCCACCAAGGGGAATGGATATCGAGTTTTCATTCCAATGTAAGTTTTATCACGTTTATTTTTTACTCTTTTATCTCTAGCATTTGCCTTACCATCCTCTTTACTTCCTTATCACCTCTCAATTCTTTACGATCTCTCATTCTGCCTTATTGTGTCTCATAAACGAAGGGATTTTTTGTTCATTGTCTCCAGGTATACTTTCTAAAATTTCTCATTTTAATTTGATGTTAAATGAACATGATAAAATTTGGTTTCATCTCATTGTAAATGGGGCTTCTGCTTCTTTTTTTTCTTTATATATTCTCGTTTTATGATTTAGTCAAGAGAATAACCAATCTGTTATATGGTTTGATGACGTGAAAGTGCATAAGGTTATAGATTGAACGAGAATCATAAAACCAATATGTTCTTTTTTTTCCCTTATAATTGTTTTGTGATTTAATTTGATTTTTCATATATGGTTTTAACTCTTAAAAAAGAGGAAAAACACATAATGAATCGCCTTCTACGTTAGTGTTTGTTTATTTGTTTTGTAAAGCTTTTAATGGCTTTCAAGAACAGCGAAATAGAAGCATTTTTACAGTTTTTAACCTTCGTATAAAGACGTAAGTCCTCATCTTTATCCAACGTATGTTTCTTCATAAAAGTTATTTGATAAAGCCTTAACTTTTGGATAAAGAAAAGAATTATTTTTATTTGGTTTTATAATTTAACAATTGTATAAAGAGGTTCTTGAATTTATTTGATGTTATTGTTTAACATCTATAAAACAGAAATATGTTTTAAAGCTTTACATACGTTGTGTGCATTTGGATTTAGATTAAAAAAAAATTCTAGTTTCTAAAATTCTTAGAAGAGGCAAATAAATAGATATTATTGTCCATTTTGAATAATTAAAATCGAATGTATACAATAATGTTGTGATTAACTAGGAATATATCCCTAGTCATATGCATATAATATTATTGCTCATTTTGTGAGCACTCATTTCTATTGTTAGCATTATGCAACTCTGTTGACAAATGATCATATGACTCATCTAGTGCTCGAAAATTGCAATAAAATTCTTTGATAAAATTGATTATTTTTTTTTACAAACATATGGAGATAACCTCAATAAACATATGAAGGGTAAATTATTTTCATTTTTATTGAGGGTAAAAATAGTATTGTATTTTCTTTCATTTCTATTAATGCAACAAATCAAATAATATTATTAGTATTAATAATTTAATATAGAAACCCAAGTTACAAACTAAACATTATTTTTTTTATTTTTCATTTTATTTTTCATACTCATCTCTATCCCTTTTACTATTATACCCATATCTATAACTATTCTCGTGTTCAAACTAAACGCCTCGTTAGTGTAAAGAGTCCAGAGCCATTTTCTTAAACACATTCCAGCCCTTTGGCGGACCAGGAGAAAGGGCCCTATACCAATGTGTTTTTTAACTAGTGAGAGGGAGCTGTGGCTCAGGCTTGAATAATTCTTGCCCCCACGAACGAGCGGCTGAAGTAACAATTTCTAGACTTTTGTTATCATGTTGTAATTCGTACCGGACATAAGAGGACCTATTCAATTAAGTATCCTCGGATTCCAACTTTCAAGCAAAACTGGAAAGAGCATCTCCCCTTTACAGTGTCTAATCATTCAACCAAAAATTAAAAGATGAAATCATAAAAGTAATGGAGTGAAAATTGTTTCGGTCACTACAAAAAAAAAGAAGAAACACTGAAGCAGAAAGGGAACATGTGATCGTGGGTTACAAGTTTTCTGTGAAATTGTACTAACTACTAAGTGCTCGTGACTAGTTCAGTTGATTGTGGCACCAGAGTAACAGTTACACCGTCTCCTTTGGTGATATATACAAACATAGCATAAAATTTCCTTATTTTATTGTATTAAAATGTATTATCTGTAGATATCTTTCCCAAGGTTGAATGGTAAAATAGACACTAGCACAGTTTTACTGGCCACAAGAATACAAGAATGCCTGAAGGCTGCAAGTTAACGTGTGTCTGCGGGAAATGCAAGTGCCAGTGCCAGGCTGTTGAGGACTTGAACAGAACCATCTCCAAATCCAAGGTCCAGAGCATGGCCCGCCCATGTCAATCTACTCAAGTTACTATTTGCTTTCCTTTTCCAGCTTTTGCCCCAAATACACACACTTAGCCCAATGTCTACAAGGTCAGTCTTGGCAATTCATATCCAGCAAGTTATGTATCTTTAATCTAGCAACCCGAATACGATTATTTCCGACCAGGAATCCAGTTGGAAGTAAAATGCTCGAGCACATTCATTCTCCTTTTGGAAGTGGTTGCTTTCTGTTCATGTCTTCTTGCTTCTTTCAAGTGCAGATCTGTTGGGTCAACAACCAGAACCCAAAACTCAAACCAAACACCACTAGAGGAATTTCAATAGAAAATTGGAGAAATTTTTAACCTTCGAGGATAATGCTAGAATCTGTAGCTGAATCAGAACCAGGGGATGAATTTGTAAAGCTCAAGCGCCTAGTTAGCAATGGGAAACTCTAATCTCAAAGTCCTTATCATTACAACCTTCTTCTTCGTCTTCTTCACATCGTCACAAGGTAACTACCAGAAATTACTCATTCGTGTGAAACCAAAGACCTGAATTTTTTGTCTATCTCACCTTTTCTTGACCAATTTGCAGCAAAATCAATTATAAAGCAGCAGAAAGAAACAGTAAACAACGAGCCATTTGTGGGTTTCAACATTGGCACAGATGTCTCCAATCTCTTGTCAGCTACGGAGCTCGCTTCGTTTCTGCAATCTCAAAAGATAACCCACATCAGACTTTACGATGCTGACCCTGAAATCCTCAAAGCTTTGGCTAAAACCAAGATCCGGGTCATTATTAGCGTCCCCAATAACCAGCTTCTTGCTATTGGCTCCTCCAACGCCACAGCAGCCTCTTGGATTGGTCGCAATGTTGTTGCCTACTACCCTGAAACGTTAATAACGGCTGTTGCTGTTGGTGATGAGGTCTTGACAACAATTCCCTCTTCGTCCCCTTTACTTATGCCAGCAATTGAGTCACTTTATAGTGCTTTAGTTGCTGCAAATTTGCATAACCAGATCAAAATTTCCACTCCACACGCGGCTTCTATAATCCTCGATCCATTTCCACCTTCTCAGTCATTCTTTAACCAGAGTTGGAGCTCTGTCATGCTTCCTTTGCTACAGTTCCTGTCAAAAACTGGGTCTCCCTTGATGATGAATCTTTACCCTTACTATGTATTTATGCAGAATAAAGGGGTCGTGCCTCTTGATAATTCTTTGTTTAAGCCATTGACACCATCTAAAGAAATGGTTGATCCAAATACCTTGTTGCATTACACTAATGTCCTTGATGCTATGATCGATGCTGCATATTTTTCGATGAAGAACTTGAATATTACTGATGTTGAGGTTCTTGTTACTGAGACCGGGTGGCCGACAAAGGGAGATGCCAAGGAGCCTTATGCTACTATTGACAATGCAGACACATATAACTCCAATCTGATTAAGCATGTTTTCGATCGTAATGGGACTCCTCTACATCCAGAGGTCACTTCTAGTGTGTATATATATGAGATTTTCAATGAGGACTTGAGGTCATCCCCTGTATCAGAAGCAAATTGGGGGTTATTTTATGGGAATTCAACTCCAGTTTATCTGCTTCATGTATCTGAGATGGGAACATTCTTGGCCAACGATACAACAAACCAGACGTACTGCATTGCGGTGGATGGTGTTGATTCAAAGACGTTGCAGGCAGCTTTGGATTGGGCATGTGGACCAGGAAGGGCTAATTGCAGTGAAATTCAGCCTGGAGAAAATTGTTACCAGCCCAACAATGTGAAGAATCATGCCTCATATGCTTTTGATAGTTATTACCAGAAGGAAGGAAAGGCTTCTGGGTCCTGTGATTTCAAGGGTGCTGGCATGATCACCACCACTGACCCAAGTAAGTTTTTGTCATTGAATTTTATTGGTACCAAATAGCTTGCCTGGTAGTTTTACACCTTTAAGCTAAAGGTAACAGAAGCACGCTCCAATCACAAACCATAGGATGCTCGCGAGGGCATGCTGTGTGATTCCTACCGGACGCACCCACATGGGTCTTGAGCGGCTGCCATTTTTTTAAAATATTGAGATAGCGATTAAATACGAAAATCATGATCAACATTCTTACACGGCTTAAGGATAATATTCCAATTACTTCTCGGCCTTGTCCATGAATGATAAATGATGAATGCCTGCAAGCATGTCTATTATTGCCTTGTATTAACAGAAAGTTGTCATATGCAAAATGGAGGTCCCTCCCTCGGTCTTAACTGGTGTTCGTATCTATTCAGATCTGACACTTGTCTTCTTATTTCTAATATTTGCAGGCCATGGAAGCTGTATATTTCCTGGAAGGTAATTTTATCCACTGAAAGTATCAAGTCTGAAGAGTTATGTCAAAAATATTACTTAATAAAAACTGTATATGTAATTCTTTGCTCTTGCTGCAGTAAGAAAATCAGCAATAAGACAAGGACAGTAGTGAACACAACTGCATCTAGCGGCGCTGCGGATAGTCTGAGAAGTAGCAGGTTAAATGCAAGGAAGAAGTTTTTAGATGCTTTATTGCCTGTAATTTTCTCTCTTCTCCTACAAATTCCTTTTATCATGTCTTTTTGAGATTCAAAAATAAAATTTTTTTTGGAGTGTGTTATGATCTGTGATTTATTTTAGATTCTTTCACGAGTAACAGTTGCAACCAAAAGTTCTGCTTATGGACTGGTGGGCTCTTATTGAAGTTAGCCATAATTTAAGCAGCGCTACCTATATTTAGGGCTAAAGGGAAGCATATTGGGGGCTCTAATAATTGCAAAGACGACAGCAGTATCTTACAAAGATATCACCTTTCCAGCAAAGAAACGTAAAACATGTTTCTTGTTTTAACTTTGACATTTTCCTTCTGTTCTTCATTATATTCAACTCCTACTTCTAGTGTCTTGGGAGTAAATGAACATTGTTTCAGCGTTCTATTTTTTGCTGCTTTTCCTAACTCATTCGGTAATCGCTATAAACCTGTGCCTTTCTCCAGAATGTCGAGCCATTCAGAAGTGAACAATGAATATACTGCAAGATTGTAACATATTAGCATCTGATTTCATATACGGTGACTAACTTATAAACTCTCATGGAAAGAAGAAGAAATTCATCAACCATCACCGGACCTACTTCACTCCCTTGTTTGAGTATCCTTATTTCCACTGCAATTGAAAAGAGTAGCTCCAAAGGTCTATTAATTACTTTCAGAACGCGCTTGGTTCACAGAGAGTAATGAGAATGAAAATATGAATAAAAGCAATGATGAATGAGAATGAATATAATCATCATAATTATGATGGTTGATTAAGATAAAGGAATGATTACCATTACCTTTGATGGTGGTTAATTTGTTAAAAATATTGAGAAATAAAATTTTATTTTATATCAAATTTTAAATATATTTTAATTAATTATATTTTATGCACCCTATTTATAACGACAGAATGTTTAAAATCAAGTATATTGCGGTACATCATTTTCAATAGCTTTAGAAGAAAAAAATACTCCAGCATTTTCTTGCATCAACATATCATTAGTTACATAATATCCTCAAAATATAGTTTATTAATCGAAAATATTGCATAATTCATCAACATAACCATAATATCCACCATTCCATTGCTATAGTAAAATCAAGTAACATAGTTTAATACAATTTATATTCCTCTAATAATGCAAATGATATAAAATATTTGTCGTATATACAATACCTTAACAAAAAGCCTTCAATTGATGCAAAATAACCAGGTTAACACTACGATAATCATAGAGATTAATCTGCAATTGCAAATAAAGAAGAAATCAAGAATGAATTTCACTCCACATAATGATCTTCCATTTCACAGAATCTGAAGAAGCCTAAGCAATGGATGAAGAAATAATAGTATTGACATATGAACCATGAAACAAAAATTACATTGCTAAAAGATTACATTGACAATAGAATGTGCTCAAAAGAAAAGGGAAAAGCAAGGGCATGACTAAAAATAGTTTTGAGAAAAAAGTTGAATAATACATCATAAACCCCTCAAGTAAATAATACGTGTTCAACAAATTAAGTAATATTAAGAATAACAATATGGACGTCCAAAAGGGTGATTAATATGAAGAGAACTATTTTATATTATATAGGTAACTCCAAATAAAGAATCTTTGGATAGAAAATGTTGACCATAAGGAGAATAGATACATATTGAACCATCCATGGAGCTTGCCAGAAAATACTGATCATGCAATGGAAGCGATACCAAACTAGAGATTCAAACAAGACTAGAAGTTTTAGAAATGAAAAACGAAACAAACAAAGGGGAAAATGAAAAGTAACAATAACTAGACATTTCAAAACAGCACCAACCAACATATAGATGAAGGAATATACATAGTGCAAGAAGGATATATATTTCCTTTAAGCTGCATTGCACAAGAT
>JAOQMQ010000002.1:13568132-13583027 GCA_027563845.1 Erythroxylum subrotundum | reverse complement strand
AATAAATTTAAAAAACAAGAAGTAGAATATTTACTTTTTTTTTTTTGAAAAAATAGGAGAATATTTAATTAAAAGACCCAACGACGTACAAATCCAATTCTATATAACTGTATTGCCAAAGTTATCTTCATTCTAAGAATAGACCCTTCTCCTTCCGTTGGCCAACTCGATCGATCCAAAACTCAATACAAATAGTAATGCCATCAGGACGCTTTGCTTCCAGAAGGTGCCAACGATCAAAAACATCAAGAGTGTTGTGATGAGCATCAGTGATCACACTGCCAGGCCTAAATGCACAAAGGGGGAAAAAACGCAAAATGGTTACTTTTAATTCTTTATTGCCGAAGTATTAAGGCTGGGGGAGAGAGGAATAAGAATATGGAAATACCGTATGCATTGCTGATCATATCAGTGTCATTAAATCCAAGAAAGTTACGGGTTATGGGCCTCATGCGGATGATCTGGGCCTTTGTAAACTTTAAGGTGGTTGAACAATGCCCTGCCGAGCTGCAAGAAACAAATATCAAGCGCATATCAGCTAAGCATTCAGAATTTTACAGATAGAACATCTATTCAGCTTGGCAACTTGTAGAATATTTTGCAGGATCTCCAAGAACACACATAAATGGAGGATTTTCATAACATATTATTAAATCTCCAAGTCCACTAATTCAAGCACCTGATTTTCTACTGAAATTGTGCAGCATTTTTTCAGTTATTCTCATCATTATTCACATATATCCAAAATGCCACCATTCTTGGAGACAGCAGCTTCACCAAATTTACTCTGGAAAAATACAGTATGATATAAAGTAAATCTTATTTGGTTATATATTATCTCCAAAGCTAGCAAAGTTTTCACCCAGATTTAGAGATAGAACTCAGAGTAAATACATAAATAGAAAAAAGAAATGATTCAATTGAAAACAAACATATGCAAATTGGTGTCTATTTACAAACTAAACAGATAAACCAAAGTCTTTTCAGAAACTGAAGAACAATACTAGATAAAAACTGAGTAATTACTTGATTGCATTATGTAATTTCTCTCCATTAGGAAAACAAAATACGGGGTCATTACAAGTTAGATTGTAAGTGACGGTTGCCTGTGCATATGAAGTTGGTTTCTCTAAGGATATATGTATGTGTATAGGCATGAATAAGGCCACTTACGTATAGCTTCTGAAGTAGAAGTCCCGCCAATCAACAATACTCTTCACCTGTAAATGTTGAATAATTTAAAAGGGCATCTTTAGCAACTCTGTTGACTTTCAGCAAAAAAAGGCAAGGCAGCTGATCCTAATACTATCTCCAATTCAACATGACATGCCAGTGCAGTACTGATAGTAAGCTTCTCTCTACATGCAATCAGTGAGATTCTTTAAGTTAAATCATACATCCAAGTAACTCTTATAGGAGGGATGAATGGAGAAAAGTTTTCTGAAAGTGAGAACCACAGAGACTTTCTATTCACCATGAAAAAGTTGTCAAGTTGTTGACCATTAGCAGTTCATATACACCCATTGAAAGTAGTGATTTCAGAAATTCAATGATTTCTGTTCTTAAGCAAGATTTGTCCTGACCACCTTCTCATCAATTATTTAAACTGCATTAACTAATGTTTGGCTTCACTGCTTTTCTCAAGTATTTCTCCCAATTGAAAAAAATCTATAACATTCAATGATAAAATGCTTACGGAAAAAATAAAAATCCAACTCACAGATCATATCAGTCATTTTCTTATGGAAACATTTTTCAATCAGAAAATTGATAAGTTTAAATTATGGTTCTTAAACTTTTACGTATCTCCATGTTGAACCGTGTATATATATATATGTTCTTAATTTCATCAGCTCTCAAAAGGGTCTCGATTTCTATATCATTAGCGTACATATACATATATATATATATAAGAGACTAGGCTGCCGAAAAGAACAAAAGCTATAAGGGAACTTTTATCAAACAAGTGGTAGGCAAGAAACTGGGCTGGAAAAACTTCATACATCCATTAAAAAAACCAGCCATTTATACATAGAGAATGTAAAAAACAATGAGAAAATGATGTTACCATAACCCCACAATCATTCCACGCACACATCTCAATCCTTGAACACTCTAAAACATACAGAACTCCAATTGAAATCAAATAAGATAAATACCCGTTTCACCACGAAATCAATTTATCACCAATTGAAGCGAAAATAAGCTGATCAACCTATAAACGAACAAAGATTTAATTTCTGAATACCAGTTCTTTGGCGCGCTTAGCTCGGCAGCGAATAGAGCGGAAGAGGAAGATAGAGATGGCAGCAGTGAGGAGGACGCTGGTGGTGACCTGAAGAGGCGAAGGGTCATTGGTAGTGGAGAAAATGGTGGGCGAGCAAGAGAGAGGTAGGTCTACAGGACCAGTTTCTCCTGGAGAGTCCTCGGCAACGGTCAGCCATGGAAGGGAAGAGTGAGGAGGGAGAGCTGAAAGAGAGAAATGAGTGATGGGTCTTTTGGTGGAAGAGAAGAGAGTGGGAAAGGAAAAGAGTGGAGGGGATTATTTGTTAGGGATCGAAAGGCAGAGAAAAAGAAGAAACCAGAAGAGGAAACGTGACAGAAGAAAGTAGCAAAATGGTGGGAAACGAAAACTTTTAAATATTAATTGAACAAACCACGACGTTTTCTTGGATAAAACGTCATGGTTTCTATTTTGTGACGTTTTATTAAAAAAAATGTCATAAAAAGTGTGATAAATTTACGACGTTTTATAAAAACGTCGCAAAAAATTGACTCTTTTTGTGACGTGTTTTAAACATCACGAAAAGACTGAAGAATTCGTGACGTTTTTTTAAAAAACGTCGCGAATTGTATATATTTGTTGTAGTGCACACAATGTAAGATGAGATCTTGCGGCTTACATTAATCTCTTTTATGGTCAGTTGTGCACACATGGTACGAGTCATATGCTACGGTATTTACTCACTTCGTTTAACTTGAACATCTTTCATTCAAGAAATACCGTACAGATGATAGTTCAAACATACTCAATGTTTAACTTGAGTTCACTTATCTACTCAAAACCTGTTCAGAACTCACATCTGGCAACGTAAGACAGATATAGTGATTAACAAATCACGTTAAACTAATTTCTTTGCGGCATTTATGGTTTAAGTTTCTCACTCTCAATTATCACCTGGATAATAAACTTTAAACATGCCTTATCTCTAAAGATCATAAACACTATAGGTGATTTCCCGTATGAGAGGGTCAATCTATAATCTGTCTTATATACTTATGATTTATCTCAAAATATGTTCATTCACAAACACATATATTCATGAATCAAATAATACATAATGTATAATCTTCATCATACATTATATCCAAACATATGACATTAGACTGAGTGAACATACATAGAGAAGTTTTTATCAGTAAATTTCAACATCTACGTAGTCCTAGTGACTTTACATGCCCAATGTATACATCTCTCGAAATTGGCTTTGTCATTGGGTCTGCTATCATATCTCACGTAGATATATATTTCATGTTCACTTCTCCTCGTGCAACTATATCTTTCACATTATTATACTTGGTATCTATGTGCTTTATCTTACAATGAAATTTGGGGTCTTTAGTATAAGCAATTGCAACTTGACTATCACAGTTGATGGTCACTAGATTAATTTCGCTTTTAATGACTCCCAATTGCACTAAAAATCGATAAAGCTACACAGCCTCTTGTATGTACTGTAGTTGAGAATGCTATAAATTCAGCTTCCATTATGGATAATGCAACGCAAGATTGTTTTTTACTTTTCCATAATATTGCTCCATGGTTTAGTAAGAATACATATCCTGAGGTAGATTTTCTTTCCTCCTCAGTCTGCATCTGTATACCCTTGTATACATAGATCATTGCCTTGATAACATAATGCATAGTCAACAGTTCCCTTTAGATACCTCAATATTCTCTTTACTGCTTTCCAATGTGCTTGGCCTAGATTTGATTGATATCTGCTCACCATCCCAACAACGTAACAAATATCTGGTCTTGTACACATCATTGCGTATATAAGACTTCCAACTGCACTAGAGTAGGGAACATTCTTCATTTGTTCCCTTTTATATGGCATTGACGGGCAATTTCTCTTACTAAGGCCTTCATTTTTAGCAATAGGATTATCAATTGGTTTGCAATCTTGCATACGAAATCGCTCAAGAATTTTTTGAATGTACATCACTTGTGAAAGCGATAACAATCTCTTTGAACGATCTCTTGAAATCTTGACTCCAAAAATATATGCCGCTTCACCCATGTCTTTCATTTCAAATTCAGACGATAACCAATCTTTAATTTGCGTGAGAAACACACAGTCATTACAAGCAATCAATATATCATCCACGTATAAAGATAAAATTGCGAATTTATCTTTGGATCTCTTAGCATACACACAATGGTCTTCATCGATCATTTGAAAATCATATGAAATGATTACGTTATGAAAACAAATGTACCATTGTCTTGAAGACTGCTTCAGGCCATAAATTGATTTTAATAACCGACATACTTTATTTTCTTGACCTGCCTTGATGAAACCTTCAGGTTGTGATAGCGTTTCAAGGAGATTGGAGTGATTGGAGTGGCTAAGAGGTCGCCGGAGTAGTTTGGTAGAATTTGGCTAAGTGATGGTGGTGGAGGTGTTTGGTGCATAGGCTACATTCTGGGCGATTTTGTGGAGAATTAAGGACGAACTGGGTTAAACGGTAAGAAGTGGAATTGAAGGGCTTTGAGTCAGCTTTCCAATTTGGATGTGTGGTTGGGAAGATATTAGTGATTTAGGATGGGTTGGTCAGACTAGGTGGAAGAATGAAATTTGTTTAGAAATTGAGTGTTTTTGGAGAACAATCAAACCTAAACTATAGCAATTGGTTTGCTATGAACCCAAACGAAATTAACAAGTGAAATAAAGCAACAAAACATAAATTTGAGTTGCAAAAACTTGAAAGGAAACTCTCACTCTTTTATTAATTCCCAAATCTTACATATGGAAAGAAACTTGTCTTAAATAAGCAAACAAAAGTTAGAAGAATGTGGATGACCACATGCAGTCCAGCCACACATTCCTTATGACTTTAAATGACTTTAAAACAAACTTAATATGGCTCATAACATATGTCATTAACTTGTTATTAAAAAAAAACTAATTAAAAATGACACTAAATGAGCATTAAGTAGCTCTTATTCAATGTAAATTTAATGATAGATAAGAGAGTTGGAACCTGGCCAATAAGTCACTTTATTGGGCAGCAAGTTGATTTCTCTTGGCCAGCTTTAGACTCTTTAATGGGCTGGGAATGAGCTTCAATTAAATCAGATTTGGATCAAGGCTTTATAGTCCCCAAATGGTTTCCATAAGGCCTGAAACTTCATAAAACAACTCAACCCAATTTCTTCTTTGATTTCATGATCAGTGGCTTCCTTTTCTACTCCAAGGCCCATTGCTTTAATATCTTCGATGGCTAACATGGATGGTCCTCCATCAGGTTGTTTCATATAGATTTCTTCATCTAATTCTCCATTGAGAAAAGCAGTTTTTCATCCATTTGATATAATTCAAGATCCATACTAGCTATTATAACCAGAATAAAACGGATTGAAGCAAATTTCATAATAGGTGAAAAAAGTTTCCTTGTAATCAATTCCCTCTTGTTGTGTGTATCCTTTTTCTACAAGACATGCCTTATATCTTTCAATATTGCCATCAGCTTTTTGCTTAATTTTGAGAACCCACTTATTCTCAATTGCTTTACGCCCTTTAGGGAGGTTAACCAAGTCCCATACTTAATTTGAGCTTAAAGAAGCCATTTCTTCTGTCATTGCTTTCATCCATCCTTCTTTAACAGGGCCAGTAAGAGCCTCATTTACATTCTTTGGCTCTTCGTCTTCTTGTGGAACAATCATATTAATTTCTCCTTCAATCTCAAAACGACGATGGGAAATTATTCCTCGATTACTTCGTCTTAACTGAGGTTCATCATTAACAAATTCATGATTAATCTGATTGCTCCCACTCGGAACAGTCATCATAGAGAACCTTTATATGGAATTGCTCCCATTTGATTTTCGTCATCTTGATTCTTCATAACATAATCATTCTGATCAAGAGACTCATATAACAATAGGTCTTTACCTATTTCGCCTTGCTTGGGAAAATCATTTTCTAAGAATGTTACATCTCGTGATTCAAATTCAGTTATACCTCCATTTCCTTGTTCACCAATGAACACGTAACCTTTTGGGTGTTCAGAGTATCTAATAAAAATACTTTTCCTCCCTCTTGGGCTTAATTTCCCATGTTTGTGAGAGAGATCATAAACATAGGCTGCACACCTCCAAGGTCTGAGACTTGACACATCAGGTCTCCTACCAGTCCACAACTCATATGGTGTGCTAGTAACTGATTTCGTGGGCACACAATTAAGTACATAGGAGACTATTAGCAACGCATCACCCCAAAAAGTGATTGGTAAATTTGCTTGAGCTATCATGGACCTAATCGTCCTATTTCGTCTTTCAGTGACGTCATTTTGTTGTGGGGTTCTAGGAATTATTAATTGCCTTTCTATTCCCTTTTCATCACATAAAGCCTTGAACTTTTCTGACAAGTATTCTTGTCCGCGATCAGTTCGTAATACTTTTACTTTGTTATCTAATTGATTCTCAACTAAGTTCATGTATTTTATGAAACAATCGAATGCTTTCCTTTTATGAGAAATCAAATAGACATGACCATATCGAGTATAGTCATCTATGAAAGTGATGAAATAAATTGCCCCACGTTTAGCCCTTACATTCATTGGATCACATATGTCATAATGAATTAATTGCAATGGATATAAAGCTAGTGTTCCCTTTCCAAATGGCTTTCGTGCCATTTTACCAGCTAAACAATGCCCACATGTAGGTAGATCTACTTGACTTAGATTACCTAAAAGTCCTTCTTTAGCTAATCGACTGATTCGATTTTGACCAATATGACATAGTCTAGCATGCCACAAAGTTGCATCATTATTGGAATTACTAGATGTAAATAATGAATAACTAATATTATTATTTTCGTTTAGCACATCTAGTACAATAAAACCATCACATAAAAAACCATGACCATAATAAATAGATCCAAGATATGAATCCATTCCACCACTATGGAAATTTATATTGAAACCAAGTCTAACTAATATCGACACAGATAAAAGATTCCTACAAATCTGTGGAGCATATAATACTTCATGTAGGATAAGGGGTCGCCCTCCATGCATTTTCAATTTACACGTACCAATTCCTTATACAGCGACTCTGGAATTATCACCTACATAAAGCCATCGACTACCATGTGGGAGTTTATGAAACTCAACAAAGGCATCTCGATCCTTTGCTATATGGTTGGTTGCTCCTGAGTCTGCAATCCACAAAGGATGTGATTCAGTTATAAAAACAGAACAAGAAACATTCACATAACAAATGTTTGTACTATGAAGTTGTACCCTCTTGGGCTCGGTACAATCTCGAGCAAAGTGGCCCTTATTACCACAATTATAGCACTTCACATGTTTCATGTTCTTCTTCTTGAAGGGACACTTTCCCTTTCCATGTTGGTTCCAGTTTTTCTTCTTGGATTTCTGAGGGGACTGGTTGAATTTCTTATTCTTCTTTCACTTGTGTCCATGTGAGCTAGAACTAACTGCATATGCCTCAAAACACATCTTTGAGGCCTCAAGACGCTCTTCCTCCAAGATGAGATGCCTCGTAGCATCTTCCATTGTCTTGATGTTCTCATTATGAGTTAGATGTATCTTCATAAGCTCCCAACTCTTAGGCAGTGAACGAATCACAGCTTCTACTTATTGCTCATCAGAAAGCTCATGACCATCATCATGTAACTCACTTACCATGTTGGACATTTTCCTTAGATGTTTTTCCATCATATCATCTGGGTGCTTCTTATAAGTATCAAACTTAATTATAAGTGACCTAACTTTGGTCACTGAAGCACCTCCAAAACGAGCAGCTAATACGGACCACATGTCTTTTGCAGTTTCAAATTTACAAAACTCTCGCATGATATCATTATCCATGCTACTCAGCAACATGGTGCGAGCTAAAGAGTTCTTCTTTTTCCACAATTCATATGCATCACGGTCCTTTCTATGTTGGGTTGTAGTGCCCTCCTCAGGAATATCCATGGTTAGGTTTAATGGTTCAAGAGCCTTTTGCTCTTCCAGTACATATTGGATTTTCATACTCCAGATTTCATAATTGTCACCATTGAGTTTCTCACCCCTATTAAGTTCAGCAACAATATTCTTCGAAGCATTAGCCATTTTGAAACACTAAGTTTCTATAATAAGAAAGAAATATATATACATGTTAATGTCATATTAATCGTTCATAGAGTAAATAATTCGATCACAATTGGTTATGAAATCAAAAGTCCACTAATGTGTTCAATCATCATTCATACAACAATTGAATCCTAATTACCTTACTCTAGATGAATTCCTATATGATATACTTGTAAACATATTACATAAATATCAAGATTTTGTTCTTATAAAACTACATATTGTATGTAAATGTACTACAACTTATGAACAGCCTATAGGTAACGAACCCTACGTGGAAATGAGTTCACGAGTTTGCGTGACACAGTTCGCGAAGCTCGATTTACAATAACTCTTACTATTTCCATTGGAAGACCTATAGGATATAAAGTCCTAATCAACTCCCTTCCACGCATCTCTTTAATAAATGTCATCACTAACAAATTATAAGTCTTCTCGTTAGGCATATTATTCTAGAGCATTCATAACAGTTTGCCTTGAGGTTGAGGTAATGTTGCAAGCAAAGTCATGTACTTTACTTCAACATTTGTATAACCTTGACAACCTCCAAAGAATAATTCTTGCATCATGCTATTAACTAAAATAATATGTTGTGTTAGACCGTCTCCTGGCATTAAACGCATGTTGACTAATTTTACATACATACTGTCAATACGTCTCTTCTGTGCCTCACATCGAATAAGCTTAGGTGTTCGGTTAATAATAGGCATCTTCCTGAAAAAAAAAATTTCAGGAATCAGAAGAGTGCACAAAATATACAAATTATTTTGTCTAACACATAGCGAACTAATGCCCATATTATGGAAATAATTTAATTCTATTAGCAATTTCTTGAACTATTCAAATTATGCTATTTATTTCTAATTAATTATAAACTTATTTCTAATATTCAAATCATAGTCAAATATGAATAAGTCAAATTGAATTAGAAACTTATTTCTAATTTACATCATAATTGAACTAATCAATTTATTTTTGGTTTAATTAGAAACTAATTTCTAATTCTTTATATTATATTTATCATTCTTTATAGCCATAAGTGGTCATGCCACAAATGTATATAATATTTGCACACACATATATATATATATACACGAAACCGACAAAACCATTTGCTAATTAGTTTTGTCTTATTATAACCATCAATGGTAATAATACTGTACAAACGTAACCTATATGCAAGAAGAAGCACGTGCCTTTACTGTGCACACGCATTATTGAATAACCAGTAGTCTCTTCTTCTTCTCTGCTACGTTTATCTGCATTTTTTTCGTTACTTCTTCTTTTATTCTTCTTTTCTTCCTTCTTGTTACTACTCTCTTTGGATTCTTGTTTAGGGAACAGTGTAAGAAAAAAAACTATAACAACTAAAACTTTGAATCCAGAAAATCCAACAACCACACTTTGCAGACTCCAGATGAATGAAATATTACCAACGCAGTATAACATTTTCATTTTTCATGCAATCTCTAACAATGACGTTGGCCCGTTGAAAAAACACTCATAAGTCATGCTTTCGTGGAATATAATAGATATTCATAGAGATATAAAAGACAAGTGTAATATAACAGACGAAAACGTGATGACCGACTCATATAATTATTCACAGATACTCAATCAATAGCCAAAGTTTAACACAGATTTGTTAGCATGCATATAAACAAAAACACAACCATGGCTTTGATACCAATGTTAAAAATAATCAAGATAAAACACAATCACAGAGATCATGTTAGACAGGATCATTTGCATATGCATATAATAAACAAAGAATCACGTACTTGGATTCCTATTGTAATTCCACCAGTTAAAGAACGTTTACAATCTTCTGCAGAGATTTTCTATATTTGTGTAAACTTGATAGAAGCGTCAGAAGAAACTAAGAAATCCATCCTTCTCTTCTTAACGTTTCGTTCAAATATATAACTACCTTTTTGTAGTTATTTCAAGAGTAGAATGACTACTATACCCTTCATGGGTGTATATAAGTCATCAGAAACCTTCACATTTAAGTGATTTTTGACAATGTAATTCGAAATGCAAATTATTAGGAAGGACTAAGGGGGTGGAAAGATGACAATGATAAACATCAAAGGCAATAAACAAAAATGTCGCGAATAAGGAGGTTAGATAAATAAAAATTGAATGAACTATATTGTGACTATCCTAATAAAGTGCATAACAAAATTTTGAAATGCAATAAAGGAAGAAATACAATTCAAGGCATTTAGAGATAATTGTAGGTGATGTTATATGGCTGAGCTTGGGGAATATAGGAAAAAAGTATAAGGATGGTAGTGGACTTATAATATCTATTATGCATATATCAATTTTCTTCAAGAAAAGAAACTACATTCAAGTTGATGTTATATAGTTAACTAATAGGAGACCAATATTATTGTAGCAATTGTTCATTTAAACTTTATGGTATATGTAATATAATTTTTAAAATTGTAACTAATTCAGTTTATTTGTTGCAGCAAGTTTGTTGATTTTGATATTGCTCAAATTATTATATTCAAATTGAGATTGGTGACCTACTCTCATTTTTTGAAGCTTGAAATCACATTAGTAACATGGTGAAGCTTTCTACAAATTAAAATAGAACTAGCATGTACATTCAAATTTTATGACATTGTTCTTATATAATATATAACTAGTAATTTGTTAACAGATTTTTATCAATTTTCTTACTTTAGATGGTGTGTTTTAGTCTTCTTATACCCAAGTATCGCTTGGACTATATGTTTGTGGTAAGTGATATAAAATTTAAGCATCTTTTGTTGTCATATATAGTAATATTAATATTGTTGTTGATTGATTTTTGCTCTTGTAAGTTTTAAGTGGAGGTACACCTACTCGTGGAGTCAAAATTTGGTAAGGGTTTAATGCAAATTTTGTTTCTTGCATATTTAAGACAAGTATACAAGAAATATTGGCAATAAATTTGAGCTTGACATTGATGTACATATGGCTAGCTTGGTTTATTTATTTTTATCATATTTATTTCCTAGCAACTAATATTTTTAATATCCAAATATTTAAATCTGATTATTATACTACTAAATGAACATTGGGGGTATTGCTACGTGTAACATACTATTTCAATTATTGTACTGTGTAATGTGTTGTATGTGCATTTAATAGAGTATGCTCTATTTATAGTATACTAGAGTAATGTAAGCATTTAACTGTATTAATGAGGTTATAATAGAGATCACGCATAGACCAAAGATGGTTCTGGACTCGTCCAGAATTTTTTTCGGAAAATTTTTGAAAACTTCAAAAAGCTATGAAATGAGTCTAAATGAGCTTTAAAAGCCTCGAAATGTGCTTTAGGAATTTAAGTGACACTTTTGAATGAAATATGAACAATTTCGGTGTCATTCGGTAATTTTTGAATTAATTTCTAGATTTAATCCGAAAAATTTTTTAGACAACTGAAAAAGTTATGAAAAGCTTCGAAATTAGGATCGGAGTCCCTAAGAACTGAAACAGGTTGTTTGAATAAAATTCTGGCAATCCAAAAATTTTTGGATAAAAAGACCCGTATCAAGAAATAATGGATTTTAGGGATAATGTGCCAAGTTAAATTGTTCTAAGCATATAATTTAGGGGTTTAGGTTTAATTGGGGTATGATGAGGTCAATTTGAGGTTTAGAATTATATATAATATTTTTTGAATTTATTTAGAAAAAAGTTATTGGTTTAATTCGATAAAGGGAAAAATGGTCATTTTGAGATTTAAAGGTGTTTATAAGTGTGAAATCCTAGACTAAGTACCTTAGGAGGAAAGTTTTGAGTCAATAAAGAAAAATTCGTGGATGAATAGTATTTCTTGTGAATAGTATATGTGAATAGTAAATTTTTGACGAGCGGACCCTAATGATTAGAAATTATCGAAAAAGATTATATAGTCTAAAAAAAGGACCATATTTGAGTAAAAAATAAGTCCATTCGGATAGGTTTCAAGAGATCTAAAATTGTTGGACTAAAGTGCCCCTTATTGAAAAAAATGGGATCCAGTGATTTTTCTCCCATTTAAATTTTTTCAAGCACCCAATTTAAATATTTTATTCTTAATTAGAGTATTTAATGGTCAATTTGAAGTAAGGGTGACCATAGAATTTTTTGGAATTTATTTCAGCATAAAGTGCATTAAATTTAAAAAAAAGGGGGCAAAATGGTCTTTTTGTCAAACCAAATGCATCCAAATTCCATATGTGCATTACATGAGAAGATTTCCATGAGATAACCATGCATTAATTGGTTTGGAAATTAACCAATTAAATGGTGACAAGTGGTATGGGTTAAAGTATAAATATAAGAAGTTTTGGTAAAGGTGTAATTATATGATGTTATTAATGGAAATGGTGGGCAAAAAGTGTGATTAAGCAAAATTTTCATCTCTTTAAAAGGGTGTGGCCCCATTGTTGGAAAAAGGAAGAGTAAGAGAGAGAAAAGATAAGAAAAGAAAAGTAAAAGGAGAAGAGAGAGGTGTGGCTAGGCAATGAAGAAATAATCCAAGGAGTTTTTCATGCTCTTCTAACTCTAATCAAACATCCAACAAGGTCCCATAGCCATCCAAGTGAAGAGGAAGAAGAAATTGTGTTGGTAAGCTTACTAGTTTTGTTGAAAAAAGTTTAAATTTGGTTTTGATGGTGTGAATTACACCCTTATGACGTGATATCAAGATAAACATTGGAAGTGATTGAGAGAAGAAAATCAAGAAAACTAGTGTGTGGAACCTTGGTCAAACTTGGTCAAAGGTAAGATCCATAGCCTAAAGTGTTTTATTTTTCCATTTGATGATTTAAGATTAATTAATGGCATTAAGAAGTTAATTTAATGATGAAAGAATGGAAAAAAAAATCATAGAAAGGATTAGATAAAATTTCGGCCATAGCTAGGGTTTTTAATGTGATATGATCTAAAATTCTATTTTGATGTTTTATGATGTTCATAGCATGATTTTGATGCTAATGAAGTAAAGAAATGGAAAAGAATTAATTTCGAATTGGTTTTGGTTAAAATTCAGCCAAAGATTCATGATTATGTTAAAATTTATTAATGAAATTTTATGACTTAAATGTGTGTATTAAAATGTCATGAAAGTAAATTTGGATTGGTTTTAAGTGCTAGAAATCAAATGGAATTGAATTGGATAATTTTAATGTAAAATATGTTAAGTTTAGCCTTAAGGACATTTTTGGTATAAAAGTATGGTTATGATGTAATAGCCGTGTGAATGTGATTAAAGATGGTCATTAAGTGTATTTGTGCCATTGGAATTATTAAATGAAGTGTTGTGTTATTATTTGGAAAAAAAATGGAATGTATGTGGAAAGTAACGAAGTTGAAATGGTTTATGGTGTATTTGATTGAAAGATGTGATAAGGAATTGAATGTGTTTGTTAATTTCATATAAGAAATCAAAGCCAACTGAAGGATTTTGAAGTAGTAAAAAGGAAACTAACAAGTAGTGAGTGCACTTTAAATTGATTTTTCGCAAATAGTTTTCATTTTATCATGAAATGAATATTTATGTTGAGTTTTATGTGAATGATTTATTACAAATGAATATTAATAGTATAAGTTTATGTTTTAGTAATATATAAATTTTAGTTTGAAAACTAAATTTTATATGATTTGAATTTACATTGAAATTATGTTATTTGTTGATAAAAAGGAAATGAATTTTCAGACTATGGTATGCCTTGATGGTATTATAGATTTACCAGTCAAAGTACCCTAAAACGTGCATGACAGTATCTAATGGGTGTTAGTTACTAACAAGAGGTGGTATTGTGTCTGTCAGTAGTCTAGTGAGTTGCCCTCTGCGTATATAAAGTATATATAGTGCTAGCCAAAATTGTTACAGGTAAGTGATGTAGAACCAGCTCCATAACTGTAGCAACCCACTCTCGCAATGACCCGAACCCGACATCGACGGTGAAATCCGATTCCGTGCCCCGCGAGGGTGGCGTGCTAAAGCACTCAATCATTCGGAAATTGGTATAAGTTTTTTTTTTAAAACACAACCACACATGCGGAAGTCAATAATCAAATAGGGCCTAAGCCCTTTTTAATCATACAATGCAATTTATAAAATTCCCAAATGGCCATTCGGGCCCTTTTACAAGTACAAAACCCTTAAGTCATTTTGGAAAACAATTTATACAAAAAGTTGCGGAAAATATAATTCAATATAAAATTAAAGACATGAAATGCAGACGCGAACTGATCCCAACCTCTATCTTCACTTGAAATCTGTAGGTATACTCTCGTTTGCTTAACGGGGTATTCTTCTGATCCTGAAAAATAGTTGCAAATTTTGGGTGAGTTTTGCGAACTGAATGAGTGACCATCATCGATGGTTCACCCAGTCACATAACACGTATATCACACATCATACAGAATTCCAATGTCACATTCAGTGCACTTAAACATTTATATTATGCATATGCCATTTAGATGGGACTCACATTCGTTCTTATTGTTGTG
>JAOQMQ010000002.1:13543143-13558602 GCA_027563845.1 Erythroxylum subrotundum | reverse complement strand
ATAGTTCTTATTAATAATTAATATATTAAATAATTAAATAATATATATTTAGTTGACAGTAAATCAAATTATAAAAAATAAAATCAGAAAACAAAGACCATTTTTTTATGATTTCATAAATTTTGAAAAGTAAAGAAACTAAAACAAAAACCAAAAAACTCAAACAAACATATTTTTTTACTAAAATTAAAAATAAAAATAAAATTAGAAATGATATCCTCTTAAGTGTAACATTTAATCACGTTAAGGTCATTAATAAATAATTCCTAAATGTTTAAAAGAAGAGTTTTTCCTAAAGTTTTTTTTACTTTATAAGATATTTAATAATAAAGAATCAAACATTTAAAAAATTTATGTTCTTGGAAAGAAGAAATGAGATAGTAAATGATGAGAACAAAAGCAGTAAACATGATCCGGACGAGAGTTTGAAGCATTCAACGATCTATTTAATGCTTGACGAACATGCACCCAAAAGGCTACATCAGAAGAAACCTCAGGATTATTCTAAATCGTCTCGATAGATATCGAATTGAACGTTTGAAGGGTGGGTCTCGAAAATCTAGGCGAGTTTGGGTTCCACCTTTTTCGCTCATGTGCTTACGGTATCAGAAAACACTTGTCCATAGTTCTGGCAAGTCCATCCAAAGAATATTCCCCATTATGAAACCGTCTACTGAATTCTTCAACCTCTTTTCAGCAATGGGTATGTCCTGACATTCAAAGTCTGTTTCAGCCAATTTGTCCGAATCTGGAACACCATAAATTTCCATACCCGCCTCTACCCTCTACCTGGAACATTAATATTCCAACAGGATAGAATTAAACAGCCCACGCTTCGTTTCATTGGATGAAACCTGGCTCGAGAAGCAAAGCACGTTACATGGCAATGCTAAATCTGTCTTCCAATGTGAACAGGTTTGTAAAAGTCTCTGGGGGTTGGGTGATTTGAGTGCAAATTTCTGGCAGAAAAGAGGGAAGTCATTTAATGGGTTCAAAAATGAGGGACGTTTCAAACTTGTACAGAGAAAGGTGGTGGTTTTGCTTATTGGGTATGTTTCCCTTAGGTCATGTGTGTGTGTCCAATCGGTGTCTCTTTTCGATTCAAGCCAAACTGGCAAGGTCTGGGGTTTTGCTTTGTTTCCTAGCAAATGGCTTTGGATGTTTTTATTATTATTATCTTATTGTTATGACGTTCGTTATAGGTAACTGGCGTGGGAATTTGGTCTGAGAATTGCTAGAGCTCAGTTTGCTATTTTGAGAGCCTTTCTTTTGTCCCTTTCGACAAAAGATGACCTCAAAGGAAGAATATTTACTTTACTTGAATAACAAAAAAAAAATTCAATTTAAATGAAAATAATGTATTTATTATTTGAAAATTTGATCTATTCATCTTTTATTTGTATTTTTATTAATAAAAATTTATTGAATATTAAATTCAAAACTTAATTATAATAATTAATATAGAATTTTAGTAGGAAATACATGCCTATAGATGTACATGTTTAGGAGCAAAGATAATTTCACGCAATCTTAGACTGAGTAAGAATGTCCCGAAACGGTCAAAGAATGTTTTGCCTAAAATGATACCATCATCCAACCCTTTCATTTTCATCCAATCATGATCATATGTTTGAACCAAAACCCAAAGTCTGAAATTCTGTGTACAAGTTTTTCTTTTTACAATCGCAACTCCAGTGGACTACTGGCCTTAAAAGGACAGTGAAGAAAAGCTGCACAGTACTGCACATCCAGACAACTGAGTCTCTGACTCGCTCTCTGCTATCTACTCTCTTCCTCTTCTGTCTTTACTATAACATTATTGTTTACCTTTAAATTTTCAATTACACTCTCTTTCTCTCAGGAGAAGATGGGGAAAGTTCATGGGGAGAATAGTTCTCCTAGTTCCAAAGGGTCTCTATCCTCTTCTCTCGACAGTGGTGATGGGGATAGTTTGCAGTCACATATGAATATGAGGGTTGTTAGAGGGGGTTTTGTGAATAATTTGCCAGAGAGAAGCTTCAAGTCTCCATTGGTCAGGCCTTATGTTCGATCAAAAATGCCTCGGCTTCGATGGACTCCTGATCTTCACCAGTGTTTTGTTCATGCAGTGGAAAGGCTCGGTGGAGAAGAGAGTAAGCTGGCCAACTTTTTCCATATGTGTGCTTTATGATAGAATCTGTGTAGGTATAGATATAGAGATACTGCTTTTCTTTTCTCTTTGCTTTCCGTATAAGAAATTGGTCATCAGATTGCAGAAATAGAGTGATAAAAGGTGTTGAAAAGTTCCGTCTTTTTTTCTGAAATTGTATCAGTACTCAATGTGTTTTGAATTGCGTGTAGGAGCTACTCCTAAGGTTATTTTGCAGATAATGGATGTGAAGGGCTTGACCATCTCTCACGTAAAGAGCCATCTGCAGGTTCTGATAGTAATTTGCTTGAAACAGAAAACACTGAATTAATTGTGGCCTTAAGTATATATATTTTGGGTGCCTGAAGAGCAATTTTTTATAACCTTTAAGCTTGCTGTGAACAGATGTACAGGGGGATGAAGCATGAGCAGATGATTCAAGGTATGCATACATATCCTGGCAAATTTATTGTAGTGGGGAAAGGAGAAGAAAAACGTTTTGCTTTTCGATTGAGTTAACCGATAAATTTTCACAAATGAAAGAAAAATTGGTACTTGGTTGAGATCAAGACAACCAAAACTGCAATTTGCACAACGAGGATATAGCAAGTGTTATGGGGTAAACAAATATCATATGGTAGATAAACAAGAGCTTTCTGGGCAATTATTTTCCTACCTTCTTTCAAAATTACAATCAAATATCTTCTAAAATTGTTTTTTAAAAGAGGAGACGTTGCATATACAAGACAATAATTAATCCCCACATAAGGGCACAAGTTCTCGTCCAATGGACAATGATAAGGCATATTAAAATATTTTGATAAACTAATTTTTAATTTTCTCTTTTATCAAATTAATTACTAAATTTAATTATATATGCTTCTACATTAAAAATATAATTTACCAAATAAATAAATACTTAAATCGATATATATATGTTATAAACAATTCTTGAAGAAAATTGAACACCGTATTCAAGTTAGGTAGCTTTTCAATCCATAGAGAATGTCCCATTCAACGCTTATGGTCAATATTTATTTATAATTATTGTTAATAAACATTAACGACTTAGCAAATATATGACTAAGTTCAGGATTATATTATATATTTTTTTAATAAATATTAACAACTTATTCGGATTTATACTATAACTTTATTGGAGTATTAATTAGTTTCAATAATACTCCTAATAGAAACAATTAAAAAATAAATATTTGTCAATGACTAGCTGGTACCCTATGTTTTTTTATAATAATTAAGGAAGTAAATTTGAACTTTGTCTTGGAACTAAATTACACCCTCAACTTCTGTCTACATCAACTATAGAGAGTGTATTAATTATTAGATAAAAATTAACATGGTTTTCTTTTCCTGCATATGTTTAATTATTATGCATCTTGTAGAAACGGCTATGGCAACAAAGAAGGAGGAGGAAAAGATGGTTGTCCAATTTATGCAAAAAAGCAAGTTGTCACAGATGGATACAATGTGCCACCCACAAAATCATCAATTAGAAGACAAACAATTGAACAACAATGTACTCGCTTGTCCTCATCAACGTGAAGTTTGTGCTCTCAATTGCGAGCTTTCTCTCAAGACTACCAGCAGCATCCCAACACAGAGGTTCAATAGTTTTCTTTGTCAAGTATATGATTTATCACTGCATATAATATATATGGAGAGAAATATAGTAAGTTGATGGGGAAGAATAAAACATTATTATATATGGAGATAATAGAAATTGTCCCACAATCGTTACGAGAGATTAGAGCTAGTATTGAATATTTATCAACTAAAAGCATCAATCGTGAAGTAGTCAAGTTTCACAATCATGAGTGGATGTTGTTTTTCCTTCCTTCTATATTAATCATTTCATGCTCTTGTACTCTTTGTCATCTTTCTGTTTATTCTCGTGTTTTTGGTGGGGATTTATCTATATTTGGTACTCAGAATAAGAACATACACGTTTTTATGGGGTATCTTCAGTACTGTAGTAACTAAATTATAAGGTGTCTTTGCAGAGAAGTGATGAAGCAAGAAACACGGATTACAAAAGGAGAGAAGAAGCCATCCTCTGATGGATATATGACATGCAAAGGATGGGAACATGAGCCTGATTCCTATATCACCTTCAAGAATATAGTCAATAGCATGATTACATACAAGGTGATTCATGAATTATCAGGAGCATCCTAGAGTAGGAAAAAAAACGAATATTTGATGGGTCTAATCATACCATTTTATCTTATGCTTCAGGATGGTGCCAATGGTCATAAAAATAGTTTGACATTAGAAGACTTGGCTACAATTGAGGATAGATTAAAGGGTGACAGGAGATATTTGTCACTCAACTCAAATGAGGAGGGAAGATCTAACTGTTCAAGTATGAATGGCGTCTCTTTGGAGCTCACTCTGGGTTGAAATCAAATAGTGCAATGTAAGAACAAAGAGTACACAATATAGCCCTCAGACTTTGAAACAGTACATTTTAGCTTTCTCGGTTATGTTATTATAATTTTTGCTTCAAGGTATAGCCATGAATGCTTATTTGCTTCCAAATAGAATCCCTATCTATACGAAAATCTTAACTTGTTAATTCTAACAAGCCGACGTTTAAAGTATATATACAAATATGAATATGCTGTCCTACCTCTACTCTTTCTTGGATAAATCACCAGTATCCGAACTCACTGGCTCGACTAATCCGATTCGGGGCTTAGTCACAGTTAAGGCTCCTCGTCCCTTCCTGCGGATGTGTTTAGTGGGGATCGAACCCGAGAGCTCTTCCCACAAACTCAGCATGCGCAGCCAACTGAGCCACAACCCGTAGGTCTACTTTTTCTTAATTTCAATTTAATAGAGTCTTTTATGTTATCTAATTTGATTCGTCTCAGTTGTTGATTTTTTATTTGTCAGGTAGAGGATATTTAATACTAATTAAGTCGATGATTTTATTTTTAAATTAACAACTAAATGATCCTAGAATATACAAATTCCAATATCATAGTTAATTATAAGCAAGTGAAAAGTTATAGTAATTCTTTTTTTCCTTCACGTTAGCAATAACGCCAGGTCAACTTGATCTGGTCCAATCATGTACTGGTGATCTAAAGCCAATTCAAACCTGGATCAGATTCGAGTACGGAGTTTGAACTTATTCAAACTCACTATAACAATATCATTTTAGGCAGATATACTTGGTCTTAACTGTTTAAAATTAATTATATGTCAAACGAACCTCAAGCTATAAATGTTGAATAATGAACAATTTGTATGTAAAGTTTGATTAGTTCTTTATGAATTTTTTTTAACTAATTTGCTAATTGATTTAACATTTTTTTTGTAAATCCTTTACATTGTTTAAATATTTATTCACTTTAAAAAATTTTATTTTAAAGAAGTTTATTAAGCAAAATTTATATTTTAGAAATTTTGATTTTCAAGGCTTTGCGGTTAAATTATATTGGACCAAATTTGGACATTTATTTAACAAATAAGTGATTTTTTTAAAGATAACCAATAAGTAATGTTGTATATGGTTCACTTGACAATTTTTAGCTATGAGTTTTTGGTAAATTATGAGATGCACTTACCAAGGACGATCAACTTACCTTTGATAGTCGTGATGCACCTATATTTTTGGGGTTAAAACACCCAAAAAGTATACAATGACTAATTTTAGTCCAATCTTACCTTTTCCTCTCTTGATTGTAAGGATAGTGTCATGAGGAAAAAAAAAAAATAAAGACTACTAACTTAACTCTTTATTATAAAACTAAAATTACCCTAAAATTAGATTGTCAACTTCTTTTTCTTTTTCTAAAAATAAACTAAACTGAAATTAGTTGTGATATAATTACTTCAGTCAATACTTAATAGTGATAGTAGACTAAGTTTGTGTTTATGACTGAAAAATAATACTTATTTATGTTTCAATTTTGGAAATTTTTGTAAAAAGTTTCAATATAGCTTATAAAAGTGAACTGCTTTCCTTTCTGTTGAGAAATGCTCTACATTTTAGCTTTATAAAGGTCTTCTAACTTGAACATGTTATTTGACAAATATATCTTTTCTTTTATCAATAGCCATTTTACAGTTTGATGCATATGAGTCATGGCAAGGTATAAGAAGTCTACAATATTGGGAATTTGTTATATTTTGAATTGAAATGTAAGTTTATATTTGAGAATATGGAGTTGTAACTTGAAGAATGATTATCTTGGTGATATGAGTATTACTTTTGGATAATTTATTAATACCTTCTTCTAGAGAAGAGTAAAAGTGTCGTTATTTTTTTTTTTTTAATTTTTGTAAATCATAATTTTGAATTATAGTTCAATAAGTATTTATGTTACTATTCCATTATACCAACATAAGTTTGGAGGAGGTAGTAGAGAAGATGGAGAGGAAGGAGATGTTGGTGGAGAGTCCGGTCATGGTTAAGGCTAAGGAGTTAAGGTAGGCGTAGGTGACAGTGGTACCAGTGAAGGTGGACGTGGAGGTGGTGATGAAGGAAGTGGGACTCAGGAAAGGTTTAATCATAGTAGCTGATACGGTGCATGTCTAGAAGTTAGAGGTGGAGACAATGCTCAAAGTGATTAAGGTGGAAGTGGAGATGACAATAACAATGAAGATAAAAGTTATGGTTATATAAGTGATTTTGGGGTAGTAGATGGTAATGGAAGTGAGGGACAAGGTGGTAAAAAGGAGGAGGTAGTGGTGGAGATAATTTTAATAGAAATTATGGTGATAGGTCATGGTATAGATGATAATCCTTAAAGAGGAGGAGGAGAAAAAGATGAAGGTAAAAATGGAAGTAAAATATTAGTTATAATAGTAAATTTGGAAAAATATTAATTTTAGCTATTTTAAAAAAGGAAAAGACAGAAAATAGATATTGATCTTTTATAATCTCCTTTCAATATTCATTTGTACGTTACTCTCATTCACTCTTGATACTTGAAATTATTTTACAACATTTATTATTATATGTAATGATATGTATATATTACTTTCTTAAATAAAATAAAAAGAAAAATAAGAATACAAAAGAAAAGAATATAAACATCATCTAGGGATTTTTATAATTTAAAATATTATTTTAATAAAATAAAATTTTATTTAATAATAATAACTATTAATAATTAATTTTATAAACAAAATTTCATTTTGATTTAATTAGTTTAATAAAATAAAAAGTACACTGATAAGATTTGTCCCTCATTTCATCATAATTATATTTTAATTTTGATGATAATATGCAATGCTTAATAATTTCAATAGAAAATAAGTTCAAGATTTTATTTCTATAATATAAGTTTGAAAATGGGCCTGGACTCAAAATCTAATCACTATTGAACTCTTAGGCCTGTAAGCCCAATTTTTATCTGTAATTTAGTCCTCACCTTCTCTTCCTTTTTGCACCCTAAACCCTAAAGCTCTGTTTTCTCTCTGAAAGCGTTAAACCCTTCATCAAGTTCCCCCGAGTCAGCTCACCGAAGTCCCACAATGGCGGATACCGTCCAATTCCGGTTGGAGCGCATGGTCGACGAGCTCGACGACCTGGAGCGTCGCGGCCTCTTTACGCGACGGGAGATAGCTGAGATCGTAAAAAGGAGACGGAAGTTCGAGTACAGATTGAAGCGACCAAGTCCGATAAAACAGGACTTCTTGGCCTACATTGATTACGAGACTCAGTTCGACAATCTCCGCCGCTTCCGCAAAAAGTCGGTGGCTCGAGAGCTCAAGAGGAAAGGGAACAAGAAGATGAAGATGTCGGTTTCCGATTTTTCTGGCGTTTCTAGAATTGTGGAAATATATCGCATGGCGGTTATGAGATTTAAGGGGGATATCGAGCTCTGGTTTCGGTACTTGGAATTTTGTAGAGAGCGTAGAAATGGGCGTATGAAGAAAGTAAGTTTGAGTGAAGTTTTGGCTTTTTGGAGCTTGTTCCGTTTGAATTACGAGTTAGTGTTGGTTTTTACAATGACTTTTCTTTTTCTTTTTGGTGTTGTGTTGTGTGATTTACAGGTACTTGCTGATGTTATTAGGCTGCATCCAAAGGTTGCTGGGGTGTGGATATACGCAGCAGCTTGGGAGTTTGATCATAACTTGAATGTGATGGGTGCTCGTGCTCTTATGCAGAGTGGTTTGAGGGTGTGTCCCAATTCTGAGGATCTTTGGGTGGAGTATCTTAGGATGGAACTTACGTATCTCAATAAATTAAAAGCTAGAAAGGTTGCACTTGGAGAGGGTAAGGGTAGTTTTGTGCTTGATTCTAGGGCTTCTGATGAGAAGCAGTGGAGGGAGGAGAATAAGGATTTGTTTATGTCACTCACTGACGAGAGAGCTAAAGATGATGGATTAAATGTTGATAACGAGTTGGAAAAGAAAAATGATTTATTTCGGGAACAAGGGTTGAACATTCTTCAGACTGTCTATAATGGAGCAGTTGAAGCTCTCCCTTCTAATTTTGGGCTGAGAGTGCGGTTATTGGAGATATTGGAAGCTATAGACTTTGCGAATTCCAGGGACATGTATGAAAAGATATTAAGTGAGATGAAGAGGGACTTCTCAAAAGATCCAGAGTATTGGGATTGGCTTGCAAGACGTCAAATTGATGGTACTGATCTTAGAAGTGTGCAGGGTAGGATGTCTCATGAATTAGAGAATGCAATTCAGGTATGTTCCTGTGATGATGGTGAAATGCTTTAACAAGTGACGCCTAACTTACGTGCATACTTTAGATGAGCTTTTGCTATTGTTTCTTGGAATATTGTCTGTTGATTGCTCTCTGTGCTCCATCTATTGTAGGTTTATGAGGAGGCTTTGGAAATTGTGTCCTCTCACGAGATGTTTAAAGTATATACAAAGTTTTTGATTGATGTTATAGATACTTCGGAAGGAAAGCTAAACCCTGGACTGCCTAACCATTCTGAAGATTGTATTTCACGTCTTTTAATGGTGTTTGAAAAGGTTGAGGCACTGGGATGCATGACTGAGGATCTTGCTAGCGATTATGTTTCATTTTACTTGCAGCTTGGGAGAGTGGATGAAGCTCGAAAACTTGCAGAAAAGCTTTGTGGTGGAAAATATTCAGATTCCTCAAAGTTGTGGCTTCTGAGGGCATCAATTGAAACAAAAGGGTTTACTAGAGATCTTTCTTTTGCAAATAAGGCTGATTTGTCATCCATCTTCCAACTTGTGAGAATTGCATTAACAAAAGTGTCAATTGAAGAAGCTGACAGCTTGTGGATGTTGGTATGCCCTTTTACTGTTGTCTTACCCATAATTGTTAATTCTGCTCATGTAATGCGGTGTCTTTGTATTGAACACCTACTGGTTGAGGCTATTTTTAGTGATCATAAACTTGGTAGTTTTCAATATAAATCTAGTCTGGAGGTCAAGCATTAACTAGTTTATTATTTAGTCAATAAATTGCAAATGCGATATGCATGATGAAGTTCGGACAGTTTATCTTCTGAGGACTATGCTATGTTGTGTTAAAGAAGTTTCCCTGATGGAAAGAAATACCTACCTGTGAATTTTTTTGACGTTGGCCCTCTATGAACACTTTTTGTGGCTTAATGCTACTGTAATTACATGCATATTGCTAGATTTACTTCTAACTGTACATGTTAATTTTCCATTTTATGGGCTTTAAACGTTATGGTCCGTCTAGTCTGTGAGGTTCAACAAATTTTCAAGATTGATTGGCCAACTAACATACCATTTACTCTAGGCGCTCAAGTTCTTTGCTGCAGAAAAGCATTATTTTGACAAGCTGGTTGAGATGTCTTTCATTTTAGTAGCTAAAGATGGCGGTGGTGAAAATGGGTATTCTGTTCCTTCGTCCATAGTAAATTTTGTTCTCCAGAAGGACGGAATGGCGACTGCAAGAGAGACATATAAGCGGTATGTTACTGAATTATGAGCTAAATAAAATAATAGCTGAAAATCCTGCTTAAAGTGAGTCGTACAATGGGCCCAAAGAGCATTTCTAGTTATTTACTAGTTTAATTTATTTCATGTTGTTGCCAGATGCTAAATTCAGAAACTACTGTTTTTTTTTTTTAAATTGAATGAAATTCAAAAACTATTTCCAGCTTTGTGGTTTCTCATTTTGCATCTGCACCCCCAATTCAATTGCAGCTTTCTTGCTTTACCCCATCCCGGTCTTGCCTTGTACAAAAATTGCATCGAGTTGGAGAGGAATCTTGCATCTATTGGTGATATAGATGGCCTGGCAAATGTGCGAAAGTTGTATGATTCTGCGCTTGCATCTTATCCTCAAAACATGAACTTGTGGAGAGACTACTATGCTATGGAGCGAAAGGTGACCATTGCTTTCCATATCTCAAGTTATATTCATGATTTCATCAACCCAAAAATATATATATATATAACCCATGAGAAGGAATATAAAATTAGCGATGGTGGATAAGATTTCACGTGGATCAATTTCAACAATGTAAGAAGGATAAACCTCTTTAAACATGGACTCATGCCTCTCATGGGTTTTACTTCTTCCAACATGGACATACACATCTAAACTTTTGTCTGTTGCTGCTCCAGTTGGGAACATCAGAAACAACGGCTGCAGTATGTTGGCGTGCACGGAAGACGCTGAAAAATTCCGTGGAATTTTTGGCTTCAGATATCTCGTGATTGAATTTTGCCGGACCCTCGGTCTAATTTGGCTCTGTAACGACATATGTTGACAATAGAAACAAGTGCTAGGGTGGAATGTTAATTACTTGCAACGTGAAAAAGCAAACAAACCAAGTAGGTTCAGGCCATGTGACCAATATTACATTATGTGCCGAATTTTTTCGGCTGTAATTTTACACAAATTTGTGGGATCAAGTTGGGAATGCCATGCAAAGTGTTTATAGCATTGACTCATGTTTAATTACTTCTGGTGTTAAAGTTGTACAGCAAACAATTGCCAGCCAAAACACTATAAACAAACAAATAGGTTGAATGTACATATATAACATTTACATCTTTCTTTGTGCTTTATAAAGATAATAAACTCTAATAAACAACACGAGGCGCCTGAGGAAGCAAATCTTTCTGGAATGCGATTAGTACACTAGACTCTTGGCCACTGTGGACTGACGACCTGCGAGATATATGATTGGTGAAATCTACGTTTCAATTTATCTTAAACAACAGAAACAGCAACAGCAGGAGAGAATATGATTATTCAAGCTTTGACATTTAGAGGAACTGAAAGACACCAAAAACAAACATTAAGAAAATAACATAAACAAAAAATCTAGACACTAATGCTTGATTTCTGCCATATGCTAGTATAGTTGGCATACTGCAATGCAATAAGAACAGCCTGAAGGCACTATTAGGGAAAATGTATTGCTAACCTCAAGCGTGCTAAACACCAATCTCATTCGGCTGGCAACAACTGATGGCTCCTCAGCATATCCTACAACTGCCATTTGCTCAAGCTGAAGAGTCTTGACTGGAAGCCTTCAGCAAACCAGGGAAAAAATTTATATATTAGGAAGGTGATCACCCCATCATGCAGTCTTGCTGTGACTTGTATAGTCTCTGATATTCATGAGTGGGATGGTCTGAGAAGAATATTGGTTTCTGTGAAAGCGAATATGGGGTTTATGTTATGTATATCCTACGGTCCAAACACTGGAATATCAAAATGATATCTATACAGTTTCAAAACGATTCTCGATCTGTGAGTTTAGCTGATTACAGGACAAGCAAACTAAAGTTTCATGTTTACAATTAGGATTATCACGCTAACTTGCCAGCATGGTCAGGTAATGTACATTCCAACTTTAAACATATGTATCTATGTGCTTCAAATTGAAAGACTTGTAACAACCAGGCAATTAAGGTTAAGTGTCCCTCACCATGCCATTCCCCTAACATAATATGCATTTGCTATAAGAGCACAAAAGCCTTTCCAGCGAAGCAATATTTCATCAGAGACTGAAGGTGTGGAGGACCACCTAACTATTGTTGGTTGTGGTGTGCATAGGATGGTGATGAATAGGATGCTCAACCACAGGATACACTCATCAACCTGTACAACAAAATAGGAAGTCTAGTTCTTAGGCCATCATGACTGTTAACACACACAGAGTTGAGCAGGGAATATAACTGCAGTTGTGAAAGTAATGAAAGACTGATGATATATATGACTAATCATCTTTCCAAGGATATTGACAGTGACACCCAGGAAAAAACCCTAGTCAATGGACTACATATTGGGAACATCCTTATTGTACCCCAAAAATGCCAAATAAGGATCAATGTAGAGCCTTCGATGAGCCAGTAAATAATAAAGGAGGGAATTTTCCACACCCTTGCACATGGACATGCATAAGTCAATGTCATTCAAAATATGCAGAAAGCAATTTTATATATTAAAATTCAAAGGATTCCAACACTAACCTCCTCTGCAAATATCTTGGACTTCACACTGGTACTTCCACCGTAACTCTGCATTGCTTCAATTTCAACACCTGATTCCTTTATAGCATTGAGCTCTTTCCGTAATCCTTCATCAGAGCAGCCTAAAGCATATGCATTTACCCCAGCACTAATAAATTCCTAGCACACATTACTCAAACATGTTACTAGCAAGTCACATTGCAAACATTTCACTGATGATTGAAAGATAAAAGCATATTGCTGAATATACTTTTAGGTTGTCACCTCCTCCACGGTCAATGACGTTCCTGTATCTCCTGAACAAAGTGGTAGCAATGTTCCGGGAAGAGCGGTATTCATTATCAGACAAAATAGAATCATGTGACCGACACTGCAATAAGCATGTAAAATCATATATTCTCAAGCAAGCAATCAAACAGTACACTCAAACCTGAACTGCAATATGCTTACCAGCCATCTATTCAAAATAACGCCTTGGGATGTAAGGCAAGTCTGACGCTGGCTATGCCCTTTCCAAGAAAAGGAGGAAGTTTGTGGTTTGTTATTATAAAGACGGCATGGAAGGGTAGGAGAGAAAGGAATAGAAGTCAAGAAATTGTTGCACAACGAAACATCATGCAGTGTTTTAATGCCCAAATTTGTATGGAACTTGTGACTAACACCAGACGAGTACAAAATTACCATGGTTGAAACATCATATCATGACCTTCAAAAACATAACATAAATATCATCAGGAAAGAGGAAACAAAGATGTGTAATCCAATATTAAGACCAGTGCATTAGTGACAGTCAGTCACTATTTTTACTTTCATTTTTGCAGCTAAAGTGATCCATTTTTCTAACGCGGGCAGCTTTATTCATTTTAATCAACTAGCACAGATTCGCAGTTCTAATTGTAAATTTAAACTGGAAAATAACAGTGATTAAGAGAATTGAGGTGGGTAAAACAAGTAAAACGGTCAACACCAACTGTCTGACCAACCAAGGGGAATAAGAAGAAGCAACAAAAAATGAATTGTTGAAGAAGATCGAGCTTAGAATGGAATGTTGATTCTGTCAATATTGTAAATAACTTCTTTCCTTGTTTGTGAATGACTTAGCTTGATTGTAGGAACCATATTAGGATGCTTTTGTAACTATAAGTTAGTGTCTCTGCCTCTTCAATAATATACAACAATTCAATTACATATTATTTTCTTTCATGAATTACTGATTATACCTGTTATACGATTTCCAGGAGACTCAAGACTATGATGACTTTACTTTGAAAAGGCTTCCGATAAAAAAAACGAACGGAGAAATGGACCAGAGCGCAAAAATTAACTTCACTTTCAACCTCAAGTTTCCAGGAGAAGCACACTGATTTTAGTATAGAAAACACAGAAACGTATCATTTCTCAACGTATTGTGCCAGAAAGATACATATTCCAAAGACCCAATTCAAGCAAAAATCACATCTTTGGAGCGAAATAAGGAAAGGGCTCAACTTTACCTTCGCACCGAGTTGGACAAGCTCGTACTTAACCGAAAAGAGAAACACTTTCACAGAGATGCCTCACACCCCACAAGAGCCAAGAAAACTGAACGGGAAAACAAGTTTAAGTCTAAAACCAATAGATAGAAAGAAAGAATCTTCTGGGTACGGTAATTTAGGCCACCAATTATTTGCATGGTTCTCAAAGATTCCGTCGATTGGATTTTATTCAATTTTCCCGAGAAAAATTTTCTGGTTGTGACGCGAGAATCGCCATGTGGGAACTTAGTACTGGGCTTTCAAAGCCTTGTCGTTTCAATTGATTGGCCTGGAGTTTCATGGTTCCGGTTTAAAAAGGCACAATTAACATTGATTTTGTTTTAGCTTAGAATTTCAACTTAAGTGTAACTAAAAAAAATTTAAGATCTTTACATTCATACTCAACCTAGCCTATAAAATTGACATAATTTCAAACTCAAATCCAACCTATTATAAAAATTTAAAATTTAACTTATCAATTCATACTTTAAATTTTTTTTAGCAATTATATAAAATATAATAATAACTCTTCAATATCATCTTTTTCTCTCTTATCATCATCTTTGGAAAAAGAGATATCTTCTTTTTTCCTATAACAAAAATTAAATAGAATAATTAATTTAAAATATATATAAAAATAGTAATTGTTATACTTGGAACAAGTCTTTTGAAGTCAGTTAACTCTCAAAAGTAATTAGAGGTTTTATTGTATTTAGTTTAAGTGAACTGTGAAATGGATTCATAATTTTTTTAGCCAAACTAAATATAAATTCTAAATACAAGGTTAACATAGGAATAGGCAAAAGATCTCTCGTCAACATATCCAAAGTATGAAATCTTTTTGAAGCCGCATTCTAATGTTCTAATATATTAGTGTCAATATCTGGATCCATAACATACTCTCTTAAATAAGTATCTTATTCAAATTGCTCAAGTTTAGGTTGAAACATTAACTTCAAATACTCTTTGTAATTAGATTCCTAAGAATTTTTTTTTTTTTTTGACTAGAAGAAGATTCAACATTCTGGGTGATGTTATCTTCTCCACTTGTGCATGCATCAATCACTAGTTTTTTTCATCACATTCAAATGACAACTTTTAGAAGCCATCTCTAGGAACTTTTTAATTTTTGGAATAGACTTATTCAAATTTTAAAATCCATTTCATACTTTTAGCAAGAAAATCATCAATTATTTTTTAGTCTCTATTGCACAGTAAGATTTAGAATGTGACAAGAACATCAAACTTGAAAATTTTTCCTATTAAAAAATAACAAACCATTCATAGCAATAACTGACCATATTGTCAGTGCAGAATGAATAGTGATTGACGTTGGTGATTGATAGGATAAAAGTGGAAGTCTGCTAGAATGTGATGAGCTGG
>JAOQMQ010000002.1:13480300-13491311 GCA_027563845.1 Erythroxylum subrotundum | reverse complement strand
CCAAGCTCGAGGAGCTTGTTTCAATCCATACAAAGCTTTATGAAGTCTATAGACATGGTCTGGTTTCTTAACATCCTTGAAACCAGGAGGTTGCTTCACATAAACCTCTTCATCTATAAAGCTATATGTGAGAGAAATGTATACACTACAATTCTCTTTCAATTATAGTCTTATATTGTATACTGTCCTATAAATAATACTTTCCTTCTAACAACTATGATTATTTGTTATCATCAAAAAGGAGGAGATTGTTGAGTCAAAATAACTTTACGATTAATAATTTTGATGAAAACCAAATAATAATGAAAGAAGAAAGTAAGACGAACCATGGAAAAATGAGACGGAAGTGAAAACCAAAAATGAGACGGAAGCGGAAACCAAAAATGAGACGGAAGAAATGAGACGATAGAAAATGAGACAGAACAAAAATGAGACGGAAGTTGAAAGCAGAAATGAGACGATACAAAAAATGAGACAGAAGCTGAAAGCAGAAATGAGATGATAGAAAAATGAGACGAAAGAAACTAAGACAAAGACCCGATACCACGTCGGATGATTAATCAGTCTGAGTTAGTTACAGAACTCAACTGAATAACTGTTTCTTCAAAGATCAAGAAACAAGAAGAAAGAAGCAGTTATCAAGAAGCGGTTGAAGACAAAGGCTATAAATACGAGTTGGAGTCAAAAACTGCAGAAGTTAGTTAATTTTATAGGAGTTAGAGATTCTAAAGCTAGAAATATTATTCATTGTGCTAAATTCTAGAGTTACTATTTTCTGTAACAAAGCTCGAAACATCTTTCAGTAGAAAGAAGAAAAGCTGATAGCCTGAAGAGACTAAGTGAGAAAAGAATACTTGCTATAAGAGACCTGAAGAGACTCAGTGAAAAGAATACTTGTATTTTTGAGAAGTATAGTGAAATCTCATAAAGGATTCTGAGGACTGGACGTAGCCCACAGTTTGGGGTAAACCAGTATAAATCTGCTGTGTCGATTCTGACTCTCAACTCTCAACTCTCAACTTTTACTCTTATTGTTTTATACAAGTACTTAGAAGCGAATTGCAATACTTCGTAATACGTTTATTCAATAGTTCTGAAAAAGCAAGTTTTCAAAAGAAGTTTTCGAAAAGTGGATTGTAATTTTAAAAAGGGATACACAATTCAACCCCCTCTTCTTGTGTGTTTTGTATATCGAATATAAAGCCTATACTAACGTGTGATTTACTTCAAGTTTTTTTATAATTTTCTTTCACATAAATGTTTATAAGGTGTTATATTATGTCTATGTCAAAATAAATTGCAATTGAGTGTCATTTGCTATTTTATTATGATTTTAATTTTAGCCTAATGCATGTATGAAGTTCTGGGAAATTCTAGAAATCTGATAAACATGCATGCTTGTAAATTCCAAAATAATTTTATAAATTTTTTTAATGAATTTCCTTCATGAACATGAACATATGATGTTTCCACGTGTATGAGATGCATGACACCTGTTTTTGAAGTGATTGATTATTTATTCTCGATTTTACATGCATGCTAGTGGTGTATGACAAGTGTTAGTGGACATATGATGTGTTGGCTAATTCCACTTAGTTTATAAAGAATTCTTAGGAATTAGATTTTGGAATTTTTTATTAGCCACATTTAGAATGTGTATAAGACTCTGGAATTTTTCTAGAATTAATTGAACTTGATTCAATTAATAGATCAAGTCAAAGTCAACATTGGTCAGTTTTTTAAAAGCTGATGAGGCTGACTTGTTTGATAACTTATGTATATGTGTTTCGTTTATAAGACCTTGAAATTATCTTTATGAGATAAGAAATGTATTATTTTGATGCTAGTAGCATGCTAACTGCGTGTTCCTAAAATTAGGGTTCTGGAAAATTTCCGGACATTTTAGTCTCTTTAGTGTCTTGTAGGTTAACTCATTTATCTTGATAATTTTGGCCGTCAAGATATTTTTTTTGGCTTGTGCTGAAATTGTCTTGATAAATTTGAGATGGCCTAGGGATGTTTTCAATGACTAATTGATGTTCAGAAATTTTGGAAACCTTAGGGAGTAATTTAGAATTAATTTAAGTAGAGCATAGCATTTCTAGTGTGACAAAAAAAGGCATGTGTACTAGAATTAAAGTATTTAATTTGGACATCAAAATAATTGAATTTTAGGGTTCCTAATTGAATTACGTTCATAATTCAATTTAGCTGAGACTAACACTAATACCCGATTCGATTCAAGAGTTGAGTCGAATCACAAACTTTAGATGCATAGTCAAGTCATAACCTAAATTAAACCTTCTTTGTATGTTACATGCATTATATGCAATTTTAAGGGTGGTTATAAACATAGGCCCAATTTAATTGAGTCGTCCATGATCTGAATATATATATGTGATACATATAATACCATCCAAGTATTGATGAGACCTAAGAATAAATCCCTCAACCAAAATATTAGGACTTACGCCTTCCATTGATATGGCAAGAACTAGAATTCTTTTAGTGTTGGGTTGTTAGGAAAACCCAAGCCTGCTCTATATGAATATGTTTAAACCATCGAAATTAGATTTCTGGATTCATGGGTTGGTCCTAATTAGAAGCGTTGATTTTTTAGACAAACCCAAGGTCAACATGGATAGAGGCGAAGTTGGGTAGTATGCATGAGATGTATACGCATCAAGAGTTGATAACCCAATGAGTGTACTAAATCAATAGTGGATGGCACAAGTTGATAGTTACATAATTGAATGCAATTGGTATGAATGATATCTACCGATTGACCTAAGGTGGCTTCTTGGGCAAACCCAAGGTCATTCTTAGTGATATTGGATATCGACCCACTAGGAAAATTATAAATTTTTTTCTTGAATTTGTAGTGAGGGTTATGGATTTGGATAAAATAATGGGACCAATAATGCATGTGATTCAAGTCCTTATGGATATGCATTTATGTACATTCTAACGCTTTCTCTCATTTTTCTAGGTTATTGAATTGCCACGATGTCTTCATCCAGTGTGGACTTACGCTCTCTGCTTGACTCCAACAAACTCACGGGACCAAACTTCCTAGATTGGCTACGAAATTTAAGAATTGATCTCAAATTTGAGAATCTAGGATATGTCCTAAATGAGCCATTTCCCGATCCCCCTGCTACCGATGCATCTGATAAGGATCAGAAAGCTTACAAGAGGCTACTAGAGGATAGTGAACTAGCTAGCTATATTATGCTGGCCTCTATGTCAATGGAACTACAAAAGCAGCATGAGGCTATGGATGCTCATACCATAGTCTACCATCTAAGGGAACTTTTTTATGAGCAAGCTTGATCTAAAAGGTTTGAGACCTCGAGGTTGCTTTTCTACTCTAAAATGGTTGAGGAATCGTCTCTAATGCAGTATGCACTGAAGATGAATGGATACATTGAGAGGTTAGCCAGTTTGGGTTTCATAATGGATCATGAATTAAGTATAGACTTAACTCTGATTGGTTTGATCGATAGTTTAACTATTGAATGAACCAAATATCCACTTCGATACCTGAGCTGATTAATCTACTTAAAACAGCTGAGCAAACTGTCAAAAAGGAGAGTAAGGCTATGATGCTGGTGGACTCTACTTCTGGTTCTCGCAAGAGGAACCAAAAAAAAAGAAGTCCAATAAGCCAATGGGAGGTGTAGCCAAGAGAATGCAAAGTAGAACACCAAAGGGAATATGCTTTCATTACAACAAGGAAGGGCATTGGAAGAGGAACCATAAAGCCTATCTGGAGTCGCTGAAGCAGAAGAAGGCATTAGATGCTCCACCGTCTACTTCAGGTATGTTATTTTTATTGAGGTTAATACTATTTCTGATCATAATATTTGGGTATTAGATAATGGATGTGGCTCACACATATGTGTTGATATACAGGGCCTTAGGGATAGTAGACCGCTAAAGAAGGGAGAGATGGACTTACGTGTGGGAAATAGAGCAAGAGTTGTTGCATTAGTTGTGGGAACCTATGTTATCTATCTTTCTAGTGGGCTAGAGTTAGTTTTGGACAATTGCTATTATGTATCTGTTATGACAAAGAACATTGTATCTGCTTTATATCTTAATAAAATAGGATTTCATTTAACTTTTTCAAACAATGGCTATTCAATTATGTTGAATAAAATGTTGTATAGTACTGCTACATTGTGCAATGGTATTTACATATTAGATATGTGCAATTTAATTTTAAATCTCAATGACAATAAAAGACAAAAAGGGGATAATTTAAAATCATCTTACTTATGGCATTGTCAACTTGGCCATATAAGTAAGAGATGCATGGCTAAGCTACACAGGAGTGGTAGCTTAGGATTATTTGATTATGAATCACATGACACATGCGAATCTTACTTATTAGGTCAGGTGACTAAATTACCTTCTAAAGGAAAGGGTAAACAAGCGAATAGTTTATTAGATCTAATACATTATAATGTATCTGGTCCGATGTCCATTCACTCCAGAGGTGGTTTTATGTACTTTATTACCTTTATCAATGATTATTCACGATATAGGTATGTGTATCTAATGAGACACAAGTCTGAAGCATTTGAAATGTTCAAACAATTTAGACATGAAGTAGAGAAACAGCTCAGTAAAAGTATGAAGACACTTTGATAAGATAAAGGTGGTGAATACTTAAACTAGGAGTTTCTAAGTTATCTCAGGGATAACGGGATTCTATCCCAATGGACTCCACCTTACACACCGCAACATAATGGTGTGGCTGAAAGGAGAAACCAAACCTTGTTGGACATGGTAAAGTTAATGATGGGCTTAGTAGATCTACTGAAATCCTTTTAGAGTTATACACTTGAGACTGTTGTTTATGTGATAAACAGAGTCCCTTCAAAAGCAATTGATGTTACTCCGTACGACATATGGACTAACAAAAACCCCTATCTTTCTCATATGAAAGTTTGGGGTTGTTCGGCTTACGTGAAGCAGATTTAATCAGACAAGCTTGAAGCAAATTCTGATAAATGTTTGTTTGTAGGATATCCTAAGGAAATAATTGGATATATGTTCTACAAAGCTTTAGAGCAAAAGGTATTTGTCTCAAAGCATGCGGTCTTTTTAGAGAAAGAGTTCTTTTAAGAGAAGATAGTGGGAGCAAAGTTGAACTTGTTGAAGTTCATGATGCTCAAACAGACGTAGATCAACTGCCTAAACTCGAAATTGTTGTTCATGGAGATGAGACAACAGTTGAACCTTCTTACACACAAAACTTTCGATATGTAATGTTCTAGAGAGATATGGATTTCTCATAAGTGAACATAATGACGTATTGCTCATAGAGGACGATGAGCCTACAACCTATGAAGAGGAGCTGAAGAATTTAGAATCTGAAAAATGGCTTCAAGCCATGAAGTCTGAAATGGATTCCATGTTTGAAAATCAAGTTTGGACTTTAGTTGACCCACCGGAAGGGCTAAAACCCATAGGGTGCAAGTGGATTTTTGAGAAGAAAATCGAGATGGATGATAATGTGATTTCCTATAAAGCGAGGCTAGTAGCTAAAAGTTATCATCAAAGACAAGGCGATAAATATGATGAGACTTTTAGCCCCGTAGCCATGCTTAAATCCATTAGAATACTCCTAGCCATTGCTGCTTATTATGATTATGAGATATGACAAATGGATGTGAAGACGGTTTTCCTAAATGGAAACCTAGCCGAGGACGTGTATGTGATACAACCTGAGGGCTTCATATCCAAAGATGATGAAAAGGTATACAAGCTTCAGAAATCTATTTACGGATTGAAGCAAGCATCTAGGAGTTGGAACATCCGATTTGATGCGACAATCAAAGAGTTTGGTTTCTCACAAAATTTGGATGAACCTTATATGTATAAGAAGGTTAGTGGGAGTGCTATCATATTCCTTGTGTTATATGTGGATGACAAACTACTAATAGGAAATGACGTCTCAAGCTTACAATCTGTCAAAATTTGGTTGTCTCATAATTTCTCCATGAAATACCTTGGGGAAGCAACTTGTATATTGGGAATAAACATATATAAAGATAGATAAAGGAGGTTGCTAGGTCTTTCACAGTCTACATACATAGATAAAGTGCTAAAGAGGTTTAACATGGAGCAGTCCAAGAGAGGGTTTCTTCCTATGACTCATGGAATAAAACTCTTGAAATTTATGTGTCCCAAGACACAAGATGAGAGGACTCGCATGAGACCCGATATATCGTATGCTCTAAGTGTTGGGAGTAGATATCAATCAGATCCTGGTGAGTGTCACGAGGTGACTGTCAAGAATATCCTAAAGTACTTAAGAAGGACTAAAGATGTATTCTTGGTATATAGAGAAGGAGATCTCGTAGTGAGCAGGCTTACAGATGTCAATTTTCAATCTAACCAGGATGACTCCAAATCCCAGTTAGGTTACATTTTCACACTGAATGGTGGAGTAGTCAGATAGAAAAGTTCCAAACAAGAGACAATTGTAGATTTAATGACCGAGTCAGAGTACATTGCAGCTGCGGAGGCAGCAACAGAAGCTATTTATATCAAGAAGTTTGTTATGGAACTTGGAGTGGTTCTGAGCATTGTAGACCTGATACTAGTGTATTGTGACAATAATGGGGATATTGCTCAAGCTAAGGAACCAAGGTCTCATCAGAGGTCCGAGCACGTACGTAGAAGATATCACCTGATCAGAGAAATCATTGATAGAGGTGATGTGAAGATAGAGAGAATGTCCACAGATCAAAACATCGTTAATCCTTTGACTAAGCCACTTCCTCAAGTGAGATTTGATTCTAGTGCACTCACCTATGGTATTAGATACAAAGGCGATTGACTTTAGTGCAAATGGGAGATTGTTAGAGTATTGCTCTAAAGGCAATCACCTTGAGCACTTTTGTACAAACTTTATTTTGATTAATAAAGTGAAAGGCAATTTTCATTAATTTTTTATGTTCATTTATTTATGAATTGATGTCGTTCTTAAATCGAATTAATGAAGTCCATGATATAAAACATAGCATGAAGGAAATCACGATGAGATCATAATAATGAGATTCCTATCATGTGCAATTATGTTAATATCTAAATTATCCCTAGTCATAGGATTAATGAGACAGGACATTGTTAATTCGGATAGACTAGCATATTATACTCCTTGATTTGATCAAGCATTGGATCTCATAAACTATAAGCATGAGATGTTTAGAGTTAACACGTGGATGCTTAATAAGAGTAGTAAGTACATCGAATGACCTGCTATAAGATTATCGTTCTATCAAATGTTAGTGACTAATCTCATCATAGCAATGATGCAAATATCCTTAGACTTGAGGTACTCAAAGATATCTTGGATACTGATCCTGTGCTTTGACATTATTCCTTGTTGCCTTAAGATGAGGTCGCTCATAGGGTGGTAATTAGGTACAATTATTGGTATTTGAAGGTAATTGGGTAGCTCATAGGGTGGTAATTATGTACAATTATTAGTATTTGAAGGTAATTGGGTAGCCAATAAAGGATTCACCATTCATGATAGAAGGAGCTGATACCCACGACCTCTTGTCGAGGTCATTACTAAGGAGTCTTTGGCCAGAGCACTTATGTGTCATGAAGAGAATCTTCAATGATACATAGAGTAATAAGATCCTCAGGATAAGAACTAACATCACTTGGACTAGATCTGACATAGTCAGTTTAGTGAGAGTTGACACATAGCCCATACTCCGAACCAAGTGGGGTATAGGATTGTGAAGGGCCGAATTTGCAAGGCAATTGACTATGGAAAGGTTCTTAGGTCAGATAATTAACTATCGAAGAGTTTGAGTGTTAATTCACTTACATTCCGATAAATTGGTATCATGAAACCCTTCATGATTTGCTCGGATTAAGAGTTAATTCAAGTGATCAAAATAATTGAGAACTTAAGGGTCACACACATAAAAGATCGGATGAAAAAAAATGTGCATAGCTGTCAATTAAGCAAGCCACGATCGTGACTGACCGACTTAATGAAAAATGGTACATAAGTGAGTTCTTCACTTATGTATACATAAATTTTGACCCAAAAACACACTTAATAAAGAGGCTAAGGTCCAAAAAGTTCAGGAAGTTGATAGGAGTGATCTTGAGATTTATTCATGCAATTTTAAGCAATTGTTGCATGAGATTAATTGCATATAACTTAGTCTTGATATAACTCTCACTAAAGCATCTTCTTGAACTCATCTTATTTGGTGCTCTAGCCACCTTTACACACTGATTTTTCTTCATCTGCGTGCTCTCTTGAGGCCAAGGAAGGTTTTTGGTGTTTGCTACAACCTAAATAAGGAGAAGATTCAAGAAAGGAGGAGTATTTGTAAGGTACATATGTTGTAATTTCATGTTCTTATAATCTGTTCTTACATGCACATGGATTCTGGATTTTCTGGGGATGTCATAGGGTTGGAATTTTGATTCTGACACTTTCGCCGCCTTGCAATGTATGTGATGCATGGATCCATAACTCTTCAACAGTTTAAATGAGCCCAAGCCTAAATGGTCATTTTGAAATTAAATTAGACTATGTTTTTTAGTGTAAATACCCTCAATTTAAAAAAATCGAAGTTCTAAAATCAATAAAATTTGAGACTTTTATTATTTATTTATATTTTGATATAGGATTGTTTAGTCCAATAAAAAGGATGTGCAAAGAATGAGAATAAGTTAATGAAAATAAACTTTAAAAAGACATTGGTAATATTAATAAAAATTAAAAAGCTCATATCTAGTTTTCAAAAAAAAAAAAGGTCAAAGCCTTTTTCTTTAAAATATCAATCTAAATACTAGTAAAAATATAAAAACTTTAGTTTTGGTTTAACGGGCCTATTAGGAATTTAAGAAAGCCTTAACTTGGACTCGCAAGCCTTAGTAATTTTCTTTTGTCTTTCCAACATCTCTTTTAGGTCCAAAAGCCTACTTTGGATCTAGTAGGCTTATTAATTTCTTTGGTTTTTAATTCATTTTGAATTTTCTTTTAATTATAACTCCTTTAACTTTGACCCGTTAAGACCTTTTTATTTGATGAATTTCATTAATTCCTTTTTATAATTTTTAATAAATTTTATTTTAAAATTTATATTATTAAACTTTTGCACTTTATAGAATTATAGTCTTTATATAAAAAATCCATCAATCACACTGCGTCATTTGGATCACTTCATTTTGTTAAAATTTTCCATATCCCATATAGACCTATTTAAATTCTCCTTTTAAATCCTTTACTCATTTTTCAAATTCAGATCTTTCTTTTAAAATAAAAAACATAGTTAAATTACTTTTACACTTGTACTATATCCATCTTACCTTCTTTCTTTCCTAAAATGTGAAATTGCTTACAAGCCTAGGTAATTGTTTAGACAAGCATAGTAAGGTGCCTAACGCCTTTCCTATTTTGTAATCAAGCTTTGAACTTTCATTCTTGATGTAAGACTCTTTCGTTCCTTTTTCTTTAGTTTTTTTTTTCTCTATCTTCCTTAACAAAGTATGTGGTGACTTCATTTTTATCCCAAATATCTATTCGAAGTCATTATATCTATTTAGGTTGTATTTTACGTGTTAACAATATGATAGTCATAGAAGCGACCTTTAATATAATGATATATAGTTTCTCTCTATTATCATTGGTAAGAAGAAACTCAATTTTAGACATCTAATTCTTACTGTGATAGCTCACTTTCAGAATGTTTGGAATTTTACTACTTTAATTCCATATAGTATGATTCTATCCATAGTATTTGAGAATTTTACATTCACCATCTTGGAATAGTTTAATTTATAAGACCCATCATTTTTCACTAAATAAACTCTTTCAACCATGATTTTGCAATATCATGTATCATAACATTCTTATATCTAGTAAGGAAAGACTCATATTGATAGCTCTTCAATTGGTTGTGGTAACTTTAACATATTGCATAGTGAAAATGAGATTCATATTGGTAGCTCTTCAATTGGTGGTGGTAACTTTAGCATATTGCATAGTGCGCATGATAGTACTAATGAGGAAGAAGTTATTGAGGATCATCTTATTGATAGAGAGTTGTCTTAGTGATTTGAGCATCACATGGAGTTCACATCACTTCAAGGCTATACAGACAAGGAATTTCATTCACTTAAGGGGAATTTAAATGCAAGCATGATTAGACTTAAATATAACATTTGATTGTTAAGTGGTCAATTAGATTCTATTTTATCTTTTATAAAAGAGCATTGTCCTCCACCTTCTACTCGCTTCTAATTATTTCAAGTTTTTATCACTTTTATGATGTCAAAAGTGGGGAGAAGTGATTGTGAAAACTTATTCATACTTGAATTTATAATTTTTATAATTATGTTGTTATTTTGGATTGTACAATTTGGTTTATGTTTTTTATATTATGGATATTTAGATGTTTATATTCAGTTATGTAATAAATATTTAGATGATATTTAATATTTGAATTCATTATTATGTTTAATTTGTTCGAATTTGATATATTAATCTTTGGATAATAAACTTTAGCTTTGTACTTAAACTTGGAATATATCATCTTTGTTACCAATTGGAGAATAATATGGTGGGTGTGAAATATTAAGAATTTTTTGTTGCAAGTTGTAATCTTAGATTGAAGAGAAGTTACATAAGCTTACACACTATCAAAAGTTAGAGAGATATTTACCATGATTCACATAGTTATTTCAATTTGATTTGTTTTCGTAATATTTTGTTGTCATAAAAAAGAGAGAGACATTGAATAAGGGAGTAATTTTCAAGGCTTTAATTATTAAAAAATATTACAAAGACTTGACGAATAAGAAGCAACTTAAAGTAATTGGAAGGAGCTCCAAAAAGTTTGTGAAGCTGCATGATGAATTAAAAGATGTAATTGCATACTTAGAAACAAGTTGAGAAGATGCTAAAGGGAGGAAGAATCGAGTGATACAAGAAAAACCAAAGAATGTTCTTAGGAAGAAC